>JAEUWJ010000645.1:0-81285 GCA_018524395.1 Podaxis carcinomalis | reverse complement strand
GAGGACTGAAAGAGGGTAAATTGGACAGATGAGTCCAAAATCAATTGTTTTGGGTCAGATGGGAGGGATTGGGTATAGAAAAAGGTAATGAAGGGGCTAAGTAATAGGTTAGTGTAGGGAACAGTTAAGTTTAGAGAAGGAAATATCATGATCTGGAGTTACATGCTGTAGGAAGGAGTGGGATTTGCTAGTAAGATTGATGGTAAGATGGATGCTGACCTTTATGTTCAGATTTTGGGGGATAAACTGAAGAGGAGTCTGGAGTGGTATGACAAGGATAAGGGGGATATAGTCTTTCAGCAGAATAATGACCCTAAATACAAGAGCAAAAGGCTACCAACTGGCTTGAAAAGTCTGATTTGGAGGTCATAATATGGCTCCCACAATCTCCAGACCTCAACCCTGTTGAACACCTTTGGACTCACCTCCAGAATAAGCTAGAAGAGTATGATACTCCTTCTAATAGCATAAATAGCTATGAAAGAGGGTACAGAAGGAATGGAATAACATACCACCAGAAGTATGTCAGAATTTGATAGAGAGTATACCTAGGAGGGTTGAGGAAGTTTTGCAGGCCAAGGGAGGCTATACCAAGTATTAGAATACCCATGTTGTATATAGAATTGGAGAGGAACAAAAGTGTTCCAATAAGTTGAAAATACTAATTAATTCATAACTGTCCCAAAGTGGGATATTACATAGTCATACTTTGTACATGTTTAGACAACATACTAAGGTATATATTTTAAATATGAAGTGCATAGCCACAGTAGTACTTGAGTTATTAACTGATTTGTAGGCTTGCTCAAAACATTGGAACACTTTTGTTCCCTACTGTCATTGATCAGAAGTTTGAAAACCAATCAGATGTTTGAGAACAGGGATTTGCTGGTGTTACATGCAACTGTCAACTGTCATGATTTTTTGTAATATACATACAAGCTGCATTAATGTGTTCATGCAAAAAAAATCCAGGGATACATCATAGTGTCCAGATAAAAAACATGAATTATACCAAGCTGTAATGTTCTTTCAGACAGAAATTTCCCATCAAATCAGAGATCTACCCTGATCCCCTGCACTAATGATTAAGAAAAGTGTACCCTGTAGAGTATACTTCTTAACAAATAATCTGCCAAAGTTAGGGAATACAGGATCAAAAGAGTGAAATATAAACTGAGGATTAACTGCACCTGCTTGTGAACATGACACATGGGCAGGATGGCATTTAGAACTCCACTTGGCATGGACTCTTGCAAGTTCCATAGGAATGGAGCACAATGCATGCTTAAAGCAATCCAATAGGAAAATCAACTCCTGAAAAACAGTCTAATACTTGACATCAGCAATGAAATATCAACTGCAATGACCCAGATATCTGGGCCCACATGGTGAATGCACTTGATGGCACATGATCAAAGAAGTACAAGAGCATTTGGATTGCAGCTCTCCAGTTGAACTAACACTCCCTATTCCAGCCCCTCCTCAACAAGTACAGTACCTTCCAATCTTGCAGATTTCACCTCCACCAACAGCAACTCAAGCCTCAATAAAACCCAATGCATGTGGCTACAGCTTGTAATTCTGCCACATCATCTGTCAATATCTTGGTTTTTAACCTTATAATCCATTGATTTGTTAATATGTTGATAATGTCCTCTTCCTCAGGAGCAAATGGAAGATCATGTGTTGCAAACTGGTGGCTTACTCTTGTGCTGAGCTAGTCCAGGAGTAGAGTTTGAAACTTTGTGTGACATCCATGTGACAGCATTTTCAAAGAGTTGATAGCCTCAGGAATCCATCTGTCCTGATTGCAAGGTTATCCTAAATTCATGAAAAAATGATAAACTTGTGCCATATATATGTATCAAGCTTCATGCAAAGTTGTAAGAGGATAGGTGCAGAGGGGTCTGAGAAAACTGCTCATGACTCAAAAATTTTCAAAAGGACCATCAACAACAGTACTGTATTCTATTCCACTAACTGCATGATGACTGAGATCCTCCGCATTGCCTGGGAGATTGCTCCCTTCACTCCCATCTTCAACTCTGATGGACTGTACATGCAATGATCTAACAACAACTTTGGCTCTGTCCAAGCTTATGGATTATAGAAGATAATCCTTTATACTGGAGAACTGCTAGTATTTCTACATTCCTATATGATGTATTCTCCAGAAGTCATCCCTCATATTACTCAGTATAAAGTAGCATATGGCCTCTACTTTTGAGAAGTAGAAGTCTATTGAGTTGATCCTAACTCTGACAGTCCTCCAGCCATTCCTTTCCACTATACACAACTTCACCCTCTATACTTGGCTGACTTCAATGGTCCCAGTCAAATCTACTATATTTGCTGCCTTATCCACCTTCTTATGTCACTACAGACATCTTGGCATCATCATTATCATTCCCATCATCCCACAGCATGCACGGCACTCCCAAGTCAGATTCTTCTGACTCAATGTCTCTAGTAGGGAATTTACTATTCCTCACTCTACTTTATCTCTAGACTCATACTCCTCCAATTCTGCTAATGGACAACTTTACTCTGACATGGACTCAACAGATATCCTATTGCCTTCTGACAGATGAGTTCTTTAGTGTCTTAGGATATCAATAAACTATTTCATAGTTAGTCAGTTCTATTTCCATCTTGATCTCTATTCTTGTCTTGCTTCCATTTAGTTTTATTTCTGTATTGTTTCTATGTAGTTCTATTTTCACCTTGCTCTGATCTGTAGCTACACTTCTCCACTCCTTGGACCTTTTAACATTACTTTGTCATAGTTACTCTTTTTGGACCTTAAAAGTAAAGCTTAAATAGCTGCCCATGTATTGGAAGTGCAAGCTGCCCATGTATTGGAAGTGCAAGTTTCCTATATTCTTAAATTCAAAATGTCACTTTTATCTTATCTCTGAATTGTTTATGGTCAGTGTGGTAGTAAACTTTCTATTGGTCATATTCTTGAAGTTCAACCTCTATGTGTACTTAACTGGACACTTGCCTTGCCACTTTTGTATTGTAATCCTTCTTGCTAGATCCTAGTGAGATCCTAGTGCCTCTTTAAACCATCTATAACCCCAGTTAGCTTGGTTCAAATTTAGGAAATAGAAGAGGCCTACTAGAGTTTTTTTGCTATTAGTGGATGAGTTGTGAGTTGAGATGTCTACTGGCAGGATCAAAATAAAGTTGGGAGATGTTGGTTCATTGTATGGTAAGGTGATCAATGTAGTGGATGGGATATGTACATCTTGTATACTTGTGTTGAATTACATTTGCATATCTTCTAGTACATTGTGGTATCTAGAGAGATAGTTCTATGAAGCTATTTGAGTGGGTAGTGATGAGAAAAACTTCTTTTTAAGCTTCAAACATAATAGTTGTCTGTAAGGAGTTTACTTAGGATGTGCCTAAGTGCAGGAATCTGTAAACTCACTGAATTTACTAGAGCCTTGATCTTATGCTTACACTAATATGCAATAAACCCTATGTATTGGAATGTACAAAGTGTAGGTATAAGGTCAGCTGTTCTAACAATAGATAACAATGAAGAATATAAGGAGTAGTTTATTGATGGATTGAGCAATCTATGAAGGCTGATGATAAACAAGTGCCAGCAACACTAACATTGAGGTATACTGGTATGGATGCTAGCCCCTTTGATAAAACAGGATGCACCATTTATCATAATGCATCTCTTGATAAGAGAAGTGGCAAGGGTGCCATGCTGAGAGTCAACCAAGTCCATCCATACAGTGGCAATATTAGACTTGATAGAATTACAGACAATGTGGATGTGGTGCATGTCAGAGGTAGGAAAGAAAGAGAAGGCTGAGGTCTCAGTCTTGACTTGATCAGCCAATAGTATAAAGCCATCAGCTGAGAAGAGTGGGACATCTACAATCTTGATAAAGAATTGGGACAGGAGGAGGATGATAAAGGTACTTTTGAGTACCAAAAGGAGTAAAGCAGAGAGTATTTGAAGATCTACCTTAGAAGGGACAGAAGATAATGATACCAGAGTAGAAGTGGCCAGAGTCAACTACAAGCACTAACTTTGTCCAGATAAGCACATGACTGAAGTGCATAACAGTTAGTTAGAAGGGTGGGTTAGCATTAGCTAAGTTGCTAACACTGGCACCCAAGAAGAATCACTGGGTAGAGCTCTAGCCTTAGCTATATTTAGCATGTTTACTCAAGTTACTGTAACTCTGCAAGAATATCTACTTCAATTGTGAATTCAAGAGTAGTGAGGTACTTCTCCTTTGCATTCAAAAAAAGCTTGTAGTACTTGGGATCCCATAGTGTGAGTCCTACTATATGTTGCATGCTGTTGAAGAGGACAGAAAGGTTATGGTAATAGAGATAAAGGTTTTGAACTAGGATCTCCTCTAACATCTTGTATTTAATATCAATGCTAGGATTGGCAGCTTCAACTGGGTTTCTAAAATTAGTATCAATGGTGCAATTGAATTAACTAGGATCTCACTTGGAGTGCTGAAGAACTCATCATAAAAGTTTACTAGCTAACTAACATCTTTATGACTAGCCAATGCATATAAAGCCTGCAGTGTTATATCTGAGACTGAAACCCTTAACTCAGTATATATACTAGTCTCAGGGTCAGGTGGATGCACTGTGTTGATTTAACTTCTTCCTTTTAGCCTCCACTCCCAACTCCTCTATTAGTTCCTTCAATTCCTCCAGCTTTTCAATCCTCTCCAGTATTTCCTCTACATTATGTTGTTTTGCCAAAATTTTCCATCATCCTACTGATTAGATGACAGCAGCAATCTTTCCCTTTGTCAACTTTTTATGATCAAGCTCTAAATAAACCAGCACATCAGAAACAGAGTGCCCAGACATAGCTGAGTTTTGAAACACTTTGTTAAAAGCAGATAAAACTACTTCAAGCTTCTCCAAGTGAGTTTTGTTTTATACCACTAATTTCTTGAGATCCTCCCAAGTTCATTGAGCAAGAATGAAGGTAGCTTTATATAAATATGCTTTGAGAAGTCCTGACTTGTTAAGGGCTTCTTCACTAAATAATAAAAGTCCTATTTAATCAAGTATAATAGGAAGATAGCTGGTGCTATCAAGCATCTTCCCAACTTGATTTGCTACCATCAATTACAGTAGTATAACATTGAGCTGCCTCAGAACCTTGGTGATCCAGTGTTGAATTTTCCAGACTATAACATTTGAGTTAACTCACTGATACCAGTAGACATAGCTGGAAACTGTCTCTTTTTTGATAGTCTTGCACTGTGCAGTGAACTTGATCCTCTTGTCCTTGGTCTTCTTGTTTTGATACTGGTCAAAAACAGTTTGGCACTATGTAGTGAACTTGATCCTCTTGTCCTTAGTCTTCTTGTTCTGATACTGGTCAAAAACAATCTTATACTATGCAATGAACTTGATTCTCTTATCCTTGGTCTTCTTATTTTGATACTGGTCAAAATACAATGCAATCTCCTTAGCATGCTGCTGTGCCCAGCCAGCAAGAAGGTTAGGGTCTTCAGGAGGACAGATGCTATAAAAGATGCCTGTGAATTCCTTCCAAGCAGAGTAGCTCCAGGGAGCTCTAAATTCAGTAAGGTACAGTTTAATGAGGGCACTAGGAATAGTATAGGTAAGCATAGCAGATAGCAAATAGTTTCAGTGTCCAATACCTAGAGCAAACTAGAGGAATGGAGCAGAGTTGGACTAGGGGAATAAGCAAAGTTGTAAACCTTAGACTATGGCAGTTTATTATCTATTACAAGTTTAACATGCTAGGCTCACCTTACAAAGACCATCTATAGAAAACTATCTCAAGACATTGGAGATATATTTTGTGACCAAAAAAAATAGTAGCAAGCACAGATTAACAGAATTGAGATCCTTTTTGGACTATGCTGAGAAATCCACTTACTCAGTGTAGCTTTGCTATATTACTATATAATCAATGCCTTTTACTATTAGATAAGTTGCTGGTTGCAGATCTTTGAGGTACTGCTTCATATGCCCAATGTTGTTCTTCTTTTAAAGTAACTAGCATTGCCAGATGAATACACTCAAAGTAGTAGAAATGTTGCCCTTTTTCATTAGTTCACCTCTCTTCTTGGTATTGTTCAAAGTAACCTGTTCATGGTAGAATGTAATGGAGGAAGGGGGATTATCTGCTATTAGCTAATCCTTGGTCATCTTCATCATTAAAAGTGTAGTATTACACATACCTACCAGTTGCCTCATAAGCAACATAGATAGTTAGACTTAACCATGGATTGCATACCACTCTCAATATTTACTGGATTTTACTGTTGACTTTTATACTGGTGAACTAGTGTGTACAAAATCATCATGGCTACTCCACCCATTGCATTGACATGAATCCAGTAGTCTAGGATGTCCATGGCTAATATAGTAAAGCACCAACTATTGAAGTACAGCTTTCTCTCCAATATTGGTTATGTGAAGGGCTGGAACTAACTTACAAACTGTTTAGCATAATCATTCAGTTACCATGTTGGTATGTCACATGATTGTCTGGATATGTACAGTGATGGTATGCTCTGTGTATCTTCCCATGTTTTCAGTAAAATCTATAAAGAATTGTTTTGGCACAATGGGTAGTAGGTTTGCATTCAGTAGATAAGACCCAAGATCTTTCATTTTTTCCCAGGAAAGAATCCAGGAGACTTTTTTGCTACTTCTGCTAGGACTTGGTGTTCCAGTATATTCTTACTGCAATTCTTCTTCTGTAATCGTGCCCATTTGCTGATCTCAATACAGAGTGCCTTTACATTAACTCTGACAAACTATTACACTTTGTCCTCAGATTGTCCCCTGATGAAATCACAGAACATACTAATTATGTCATTATCCTTGTCTTCAAATTGTTATAAGTTATGGTTCACAGTCAAAAGGAGCTAGATCTCTATGCTCTTCTTAGGTCTTTTGATCACATTTAGAGGAGAGAGTGCTACTTTCATTACTGTACATGTACATAAGGTGGAACCCACTCACCTGGTAGATCATGCTGAATATTATGAACTCATAGTCAGTATTTGCTCCATTGCCAATCAGTTTAGTATATCCAACTCACAATAAGTATATAGGAACTTTATTGCCTCTTACATCAATTTTTCTGCTTTTCAACTATCTCTTCAGGTTCAATGATCAATCATTCAGACCCATTCACCTTTGTATTTGCCAACATATCCTGCATGCACCTAAGGTGGGTAATTACCTGTTTCTCAAGGTATTCTTACATGAACTACACAATGGTATCCATTCCTCATAATTGTCTCCTCCTTCTTCTCTTGTGCCCTCTTTACCCACTGTACCTTCTTGAATGCTACCACTTCAAACATCAATGAAGTCTTGTCAATTAGCAATTGTTTGATGGCAATCATATTTTGTGTAGTTAGGCTGAGCCTATTAAAATGTTCAATCTTGGTCAGTGTCTTAATTGAACTGTGCTACTTGAGTCATATTTGTCTCTTTTGTATTTCACTGGTGGAATGTGAGCTATGGTCCTTAACCACCATTTATGTCATTGTAAAACAATTGATATGCATATCTAAAGAGGCATTCATGAGTGGCCTACACAATCCTGTTCTAAACTTCTTGTCTATCCTCAATTTACTTGTGCTCCTTTGATTCCTCTGCCCTCACTTAACCATCAGATACTTCCCCTATTTCTATCTCTGGCTGCTCCTTAGTGATTATTGCTTCCAGGTTCATCCTCTCAAGATGGGTGTTGTCTAATTAACTACAAGACTGATGAATCAGATGCAAGAGATTGCAATATACTCTCTCAAAAATCAGAAAAAAATCAGTACTACAGAGACTTGGATAGAAAACAGTGTCAAGAGGAAGATTTTTGTTATGCAGATCTTCCATCAAATGCTCTTACAGTTTGCTGTCTTTACACTTGTATGATGGGAACTTGAAATCCATAGGATATATTAAGTATTCAATCAATGTGTGGATGAACTCCAGTAGTTCAGTGTAGAACTACAATACAAACATCATCAGTCTTTCCACTCATCCTTTTATGAATTCTGAAGCACTTACATCTATGAGCACCTGTCATATGCCATAGATCTGTTGCAATAAGGGTAGCAGATGAAGCTAAAAGTAAGAGAATTATACTACAAGGGAAAATAACTTGATGTTTGCCAGAAATGAATAGATCTGAGTGTTCCTACTTGGAATCTGACTTCTGTTGACTCTGATAAACTGTTACACTGTGTCCTCTGATTGCCCTCTGATGAAATTGCAGAACATGCTGATTGTGTTATTGCCCTTGTTCTCAAACTGCCATAAATTACAGTTCACAGACAGAAGGAGCCAGATTTTTGTACTCTTTTTATGTTTTTTTATCATATCTAGAGGAGGGAGGGCTACTTTCATTTACTGTATGTATATATGAGATAGAGCCCACTCAGCTGACAGATCATGCCAAATATCATAAACTCATAGTCAATATTTATTCCATTGTTAAACAGTTCAGTGTCTAACTTGCTATAATCATAATAAGTACATAAGAACTTTGTTGCCTTTCATGCTGACTTCTCTACATTTTCAGCTATCTTCTCAGCTTCAATAATCAATCTTTCAGACCCATTTACCTTTGCATTTGCTAACATCTCCTGCATGCCCCTGAGGTGGATGATAACCTGTTTTCCAAAGCATTCTCACATAAACTATATACAGTAGTGTCTATTCCCTATAATTGCCTCCTCCTTCTTTTCTTATGCCTTTTTTACTTACTGTACCTCCTTGTATGCTTCCTCTTCAAACATCAATGAAATTTTATTAATTAGTGACTATTTGACAGTAATTGTAATTACATAGTTAGGCTGAGTCCATTAAAATGTTTGCCTTGGTCAGTGTCTTAGTTGAACTACACTACTTGGGTTGCATTCATCTCTCTTGTGTTCCACTGGTGGAATACAAGCTGTGGCTCTGGAGCCACTGTCTGTGTCATCATAAAACCATTGATATACATATCCAAGGAGGTATTTGTGAGTGGTCTGCACAATGCTGTCCTAAACTTCTTGTTCATCCTCAATTTGCTTGTGGTTTTTCAATTTCCAATGCAATCTGATCTCTTCCAGGTCAATCCCTTACTATGCTTCACCTTAGTCATCTACTGACTTATCTCATTACTTATCCTTGTTTCACCTATTATTTGCCCTTCTCCTTACAGTATATACTCAAGATAGAGCACCTGTATTCCTTACACTTTACTAACTTGTTCCTTTCCCTTTGCTCATTCACAAGTCTTTGCCTAAGTTGCAATCTGACAAAGGTTGTAACAATAGTTTAGGTCCTCTATTGTACAAAGTAGATAATAAGATAGATTTGACCAACTTGAAGAGGTTGGACATTGTTGCTGAGGGGTCTTGGGGATTTCAGCAAGGTCAAGGGGCATGAATTTGTTCTTACACTGGCCTATACTACTGAGGAAGATGGTGGTAGTTTCTAGAAAAGGAAGGTGATAACAAGTGAGATTAAAACAAGGAAAATTAAGAAAGATATTATCTTAAGAGCTTAGCCCTTACATTTATCTTCCTGTCTTGACAAAATGACTGGCATGGAGAGGCCAATAACTTTACAAGTCATATCTCTCCTGGAGGTAGTAGTCTCTACAAGACCTCTAACCAGCCTCTAGTCCTTTGTGAATGGATAGGCATTCCTCTGGAACTTAATGGCATTAGGTTGTCTTAGGGCAGTATCTCTTTACATTGGTGTGATGGCCATAACATGCCTGAGTAACAGCAGAGGCATATATAGTAGGGGACAAAAGTGTTCCAATGTTTTGAGCAAGCCTACAAATCAGTTAATAACTCAAGTACTACTGTGGCTATGCACTTCATATTTAAAATATATACCTTAGTATGTTGTCTAAACATGTACAAAGTATGACTATGTAATATCCCACTTTGGGACAGTTATGAATTAAATAGTATTTTCAACTTATTGGAATACTCTTGTTCCTCTCCAATTCTATATACAAAATGGGTATTCTAATACTTGGTATAGCCTCCCTTGGCCTGCAAAACTTGCTCAACACTCCTAGGTATACTCTCTATCAAGTTCTGACATACTTCTGGTGGTATGTCATTCCATTCCTTCTGTACCCTCTTTCATAGCTATTTATGCTATTAGGAGAAGTATCATACTCTTCTAGCTTATTCTTGAGGTGAGTCCAAAGGTGTTCAACAGGGTTGAGGTCTGGAGATTGTGGTATCCATAATATGACCTCCAAATCAGACTTTTCAAGCCAGTTGGTAGCCTTTTGCTCTTGCATTTAGGGTCATTATCCTGCTGAAAGACTATATTCTCCTCATCCTTGTCATACCATTCCAAACTCCTCTTCAGTTTATCCCCCAAAATCTGAACATAAAGGTCAGCATCCATCATACATCAATCTTACTAGCAAATCCCACTCCTTCCCACAACATGCAACCCCAGATCATGATATTTCCTCCTCTAAACACAACTGTTCCCTGCACTAACCTATCACTCAGTCCCTCTGCTATCTTTTTCTACACCCAATCCCTTCCATCTAACCCAAAACAATTGATTTTGGACTCATCTGTCCAATTTACCCTCTTTCAGTCCTCCAGGATCTAGTGAGCATGTACTTGTGCCCACTCTAGCCATTTCTTCTTGTAGATAATAGTGAGCTTAGGTTGTTATCACTTGACTACTACCTTTATTGCCATACTTTTGAGTGCCCTACAAACTGTTTTGGCAGATAGAGGTTGGGCAATAACATTTCAAAGTGATTTGGTAACTTGGGAGGCAGTATCAGCCATGCAAGAGGTAATGAGGCAAACAGCATAGTAGATATTGGAGGAGAAAAGCTTGGATGGGCAACCACCAATAGATTTGGAAAGTGTTGACCCATGTTTGGAGCAAAGTTGAGATAGTACTAAGCCCCAGACCAGTAAGTGAAGCAATGTGACAAGCAGATTCTCCTTTATCTAGGTAGGGGTGAACCCTAATGATCTGAGCAGGAGTAAGAGAGTGCATAGTATAGTAAAAGCTAAGTGGGGGATGAATGAATATCAGAAAATAAGTACATCTATTTATACAAGATCCTATATAGTCACACAGTTTTATTTTATACTTATTTGATTGCAATAAACAAAGTCACATGTTCAAAAATAGAGAGGGACAAAAGTGTTCTAATGAGTTAAAAATACTAATTAATTCATGACTGTTCCAAAATGGGATATCACATAATTGTACTTTGTACATGTTTA
This sequence comes from Podaxis carcinomalis, assembly GCA_018524395.1. Taxonomy (NCBI): domain Eukaryota; kingdom Fungi; phylum Basidiomycota; class Agaricomycetes; order Agaricales; family Agaricaceae; genus Podaxis; species Podaxis carcinomalis. The sequence continues at coordinate 70,018 of JAEUWJ010000645.1, read as the reverse complement.
GACAACATACTAAGGTATATATACTTTAAATACAAGGTGCACAGCCACAGTAGTACTTGAGTAATCAACTGATGTGTAAGCTTACTCGAACATTGGAACACTTTTGTCCCCTAGTGTAGCATAGGAACCTTGTGGGAAAGTGTGGAGTAGTAGAATAATATTGGACCAGAAGTGTGTCAGAATATAATAGAAAGCATGCCTTGGAGGGTTCAGGCAGTTTACAGGCCAAGAGAAGCTATACCAAGCCCTAGGATACCAATTTTGTATATAGATTTCCAGAGGGACAAAAGTAATCCAATGCACTAAAAATTAATTAATTCATAACCTACCAAAAATGGAGTATGACATAATGATATTTTTTGGATGTGTAGATAAGGTATAGGGCTATCTTTATTCAAAATATGAGGTTTGTAGCCTTATTGCTTCATGAGTGTTCAAAGGATTTGTTATCCAGTTAAAACATTGGAATACTTTTGTCCCACTGTACATACTACTATCATTCCAAATATTCATAATCTATGGAGATCTATATCACTTGGAGGAAGGTAAAACTACAGTAGCATGCATTGGCCTAGGAGCTGCACAAAGGTCAAGTGTCCTTATTCTCCATGACAAACTATTATTGTTTGTAAGTAACAGGATTAAAGACATGCAAAGAAAGGTAAGTAATGCCACAGTGGGATCAAGTGTCCCACACTCACCAGCAAATAGGGGTGTCTCTTTGTCCCAAAGACAAACAGCCAATGGGATTGAGACAAAACCTAGACATTTTGTAATATTGTAGATCACAGCAGGTAGCTACCATAAACTAGTAGATCTCTAAAATGATGAGCAATTCCATCCTTGGCACCTGGCGTCCTCCATTGATTATCTCATAGACACATATCAACTTTCAAAGCCTGGGTATATCTACTCCACGACTGGTGAGTATCCATAGAACACGATTATAATACTCACGATTAATGCGATAAACTCTAATTCCGTCTAACCCTTCACTCGTTCCCAACACTGGTAAAAACCTAGTCAAGAATCGGCGCATCTGCATACTCTCCTTCTGCCTCCTCGCGTCGCGCTCTTCACGCCTATTTTTGGAACTGGGCTTATTGCATTGGCAGCAAGCGCTCGAGTATGAACCTATGGGGTCTTTGAGGAACGCACAGTGAGAGTTGGGGGTGTAAGAACCGTTGTGGTAGGTTGTGTAAGAGTCTAGGTCGGTGAAGATGTAGATTGTGATTTCGAGGTCATGACATGAGTCTGAGCTGGTCCGGTTATAAACGAGGTCTTTGGTATGAATTAGGGATGGGGTATAAGGAAAAGTATCTGAGGGTGAATAGGAAGTGGAACGGGGTTTGAGGAGACGCGTGAGATGGGCGTTGAGGTTGGACCATTCGGTTTGGTTTATTCTTTCGAAGAGGGGTATACCGTCTATGTTGAAGATGAGTTGGAGTGTGTGGAGGGAGGGATTGCTGGTTGTGTTGTGGGGTGTGGAGATGCAGAGGGTTGATAGGAGGTGATCTAGCCAAGGGAATGGCTTTGGGTTGACTTCGTCCCAATCAATTACGGGTACAAAGAGGGAGATGCAGTGTAGAGCTGAGAGCGAGTGAAGGTTGATATGGGTCGGAGGAGATGGGATGGGATATTCGTTGGCTGGAAGTGTTAAAATGAGCTTGAGGTAAGAATACAGGTGGGAGAGTACGCACTTCGTATTTCGAGGAATTTAAGCTCGTCTCGGCAATGATTGAAGAGATGCTGGATGTTAAGATGTTGGTCGCCATTAATGACGATATGCTCTAGTCGCGAGGTGTCGATAGGACAGCTGGGTCTGGTTAAGGCGCTAATGAGGGCCGTGCCTTGTTCTGTATTATGCTCAAATGACAAGTCGAGAAACTTCAGCTCTGGGCGGCGAATGCTATTAATATCTTGAGAAGATTCAACTTCGGACTCGGTGCCGGATGCAGCATTGGAGTCGAGAGTTGACGTTGCTGTTTCCATCCAGCCGAAGCATATATTTCTCAGGTGCTTGCTCCGCCGTAGAACACGTAAAGGAAATTTATTGAGGCCGACTAAGCGGAGGTCTTCCAGCCGCCCTCGTTCGAATACGTCAGCGAAAGCCCGGCGCAGTTCTGGGTGGAAGCTGTCCCAGTTCATGGTGGCCTTTCCAAAACCGAGGATTTCAAGGCTCCGCAAGCCAGCCCCTGTCCACTGGCTACAGTTGTGTTGACCGCCGTATGCGACCATTCTTAAAATGAAAGGGAGATCTTCGTCCTCGGAATTGACCCAGTATCGAACGTTGCTGAACCAGCTGTTTCTGATTGTGCCTTCGATGATTATGAGTTTCCGAACGAATGCTGCAATGTAGGGCGACTGGCGGAGGAGAGAAGAAAATGCGCTGCAGAGATGTGGGTGGACGCCATCGTCTAGGGGATGCCGAGTAAGGCGAACAGTATGAAAGAGGGCAGCACGAGCAGAGGAGAGAAGAAAGGAATGGGTGAGAGAAAGAGAGTGAAGTGTAGAGGTGTCGTCGGTTGGGGAGAGGTAGTTTGTTGTAATCGAGTGGAGGATTTCGGGTGGCAGACGAGGACAAGTCATGAATGTGGCAAAAAGACGAGAGGTAGTGTGGTACGAGGATATACGTGTCGGGCGCCTTCGCCTCAAAGACAGGATGAGCCTAATATTTCAGGGTTGCCAGCAAGCAGGAACAGGATCGAACAGCGAGTGTCGAGAAGTTCTGAGTGCAGAGAAGGTGCTCTTCAGCACATGTCGGCACGGAGTAGATGTTCCGCGGCTTGCACCACTCTCGCGAATATATTCCAGTATTCCGCCACCTGTATTTCTACACTTACTGTTGCCTCAGCCTGTAGGCTCTATCGGACATGGCTGGACATGACCCTGAAGTCGCGACGCGTCCCTCGTCCGAAACCACGTGACCAGGAGAGTGAAAAATCGGGAACCTTCCACGTCCAGAACCCAGTCGCATAACTTGGCTCTTTCACCTCGACCACCACCACCACCACCACCTCAACACATCCCTCATGGTATGTCTGCCTTGCCGTCGTCGCTGCTATTGTTGACGTTGTGCAGGCCGCCCAAGCAACTTTCAAGTCCATCAAGTCCGTCATCCCTCTCCTCGACCGCGTTCTCGTTCAACGCTTCAAGCCTGAGACAGTTCGTCCCACTCTCCTGCAACGTAGCCGCATACTCTAACTCGTTCCTAAAGAAAACTGCCTCAGGTATCTTCCTCCCCAGTTCTGCTACCAACAGCCCTCTCCCAGAGGCCACCGTCATCGCAGTTGGTCCTGGCGCCCGCGACAAGAATGGAAACGTCGTCCCTCCGAACGTGAAGGCCGGTGACCGTGTTCTTCTTCCTGGCTGGGGAGGAAATCCTATCAAGGTTGGGGAAGAGGTGTGTATATGTGCCCTGCTCGTGGACGTGGCTGGCGGGAGTTGACCTGACCTATTTATAGGAGTATTACCTCTTCAAGGACTCGGAAATTTTAGCAAAGATCCAAGAGTAAACTCTGATAGACAGAGGGCCAGCGTGAAGCTCCGAAGCCGAGGGATCCAGGCTGAGGGTAGAGGACGCGTGCCATACCACGAAAAGTTCGCTAATATGGGCCTCTTAATGCATTTGTTATACTAATATGTTTTTATACTTATCCACTTTGCATCACGTCGATCATCACCACTCAACATGATAACTATATGACCAATACATTTTACGCGTATCGTGCTTTCGTTACAAGCTGAACGAGCAACGGAAATAGTCTTATCCGCTCCTCAGGGTTCGCTAATGTTCACCCTCCGGCGGCTTGAAGACATTTTCAATTCTCCATCTGGCTCTGATACTAGCCGATTTTCGGACATCATTCCGATGTGCTGAAATCCTTCAGCTTTGCTTTCCGTTTATCATCACCTGTAGTTCGGATTCCCACTGGTTTACCTCTTTCTCTCTTTCCACGACTCTCAAGGCTCATGGGTACTACTGCAGAGAATTTCCCAACCGCAACCACCACCTTAGATGAATCTCAACGATCTCCTGTACCTTCAGTCTCAGATACCGTGTCAGCCCAACATCAGGCGCAAAAACGACTGGAGGTCCACGGAGGATATCATTTCACTGACAGAAGTGTTCTGAGCTCCATCGTTATCGTCATCGTAGTGACGTTTAGCATGATCGTTAATGTGTGTATGCAGCGACGTAAATTTCATGAAACGCGCTGACTGGTTGTCGATCCTTTTGCAGATAGGAAACAGTACATCTGTTTCAATTGCATTGCCTACGATTTCGAGGGAGTTTGGCGCTAGCCCGTCTCTGCTTCAGTGGATCGTCTCAGCTTACCCACTGAGCTCGGTGAGATGTTTCTGCTCCTATTTGTTTCGGGATGTTAATGATTGGTGCTTTGCTATTCTATTGAACCCTTTCCTCGCGCGGCTATTCCATCAGGGATGCTTGCTCTTGGTGTGTGGACGTTTGGCGGACTTGTATGGACGAAAGAGGATATATTTGCTAGGCACCTTGATGCTTGCTGCGTTTACGCTTGGGTGTGGGTTTGCAAATAGTGCGTTGTGTATCTTGAGGTGCCCCCGTTCGTTGGTCCGCTGACGTGATTTCTGCCTTTGTGGTATAGATATTATTACGCTCATCATACTACGAGCTGTTCAAGGGATCGGAGCGGCAGCGACTATCCCCGCATCGGTTCGTTCCTCTCTTTTTTTTTCTGATCTTGACCTTTCGACTAACCGGGTTATTGACGTTAACTTTGATTATCGCACTACGTTCCTGGTCTTGTGGATGATTGCTCTCGGGCTTGGGTGGTGGGGGCTAGTTAGGGATTCTTGCACATGCCTTTCCACCATCAAGGGCGCGAGCACTTGCGTTTGCGACTTTTGCTGCTGGTGCACCTGTTGGCGCGGCGTTTGGATCCGCAATCGGTGGATTGTTAACTGAAAAGACTCCGTACGCGTTCGATCCTTGTCTTACGATAAAATCAGGCTGATACTATCATCCTAAAACCTGTTGTGGGATGTGTTTCGGACGGACAGAAAAACATGGCGCTCTTCGTTCTACATGTTCACAGGCGCCAATATCCTGTGCTTCGTGGGTGGCCTAATATGTATTGATAAAGATATACCACACCCGAAGGATGATAGGAAAGTAGACTGGTTAGGTGCGTTTTTGATCACTGCCGGGTTGGTGATGATCCTGTTCGTGTTAGGCGACGGCGAGGAGGCGCCGAAACAATGGGCTACTGGATGTATGTCTCTCGTTGCTCTCGTCAGGCGGCTAATTGATTCACTGCGGTCTTGGGATAGATATCATTGCCCTTCTCGTCGTTGGTGTACTATTGGTCGGCGCGTTCCTTTATTGGCAGTCGTTCCTCGAAAGCACACAGAATGCGCGACAGAAACTAGAAGCGACATCATGCTCTGATGAAAATGGCGGGCATGTTGAACAAGAAGACAGGTGGCACCGTATGCTCCCCCCGCCTGTTATGAAGATTTCGTTGTGGGGTCGAGCAAAGGGCAGATTTGCAGCGGTCATGGCTATTGCGTTTTTGACTTGGTCTTCGTTTATGGCTTGTACGTTCTGGGTGCAGGTAAGTCTTTTACCCACTATTATCGGCTCTCCCCGTTTTGCTGATGGCCGCGCTCGTAAAGTTGTATTACCAGAATTACGCGGGCCTCAAGCCACTTGAAACTGTTGTTCGGCTCGTCCCGATGTTCATTACTGGGATCGCGTGCAATGCGTTTGTGGGCTTCATGGCTAGTCATATGCCGATGGTGATCATCACGAGTACGTATTCCTACCACTCGAAGATTTCTGCGCTTTGATTTGCTATCGTTATCATTAGCTCTGGGAGCATTGGGCACGGCCGTCTCGTGTCTACTCTTCGCGCTTATAGACCCTCAAGCTACGTATTGGGCATTTGGATTCCCTGCGATTGTTCTTTCGGTTCTTGGGGTCGATTTTGTGTTTACGGCTGGGACGCTGTATATCGCCAAGATTTCGTTACCGCATGAGCAAAGTCTGGCAGGAGCGTTGTTTCAAACTATGACCCAGGTATGAATTCTGCGCCGCTTTTGTTGATGAAGTTATCTCAAACATGCGTTTATTCAGCTCGGAACGTCAGCGGGAGTGACGGTGTCAACGGTTGTGTTTAATCGCGTGGCGTCGAGCTTGGGTGAGGGAGAGGATACTATTAGGAGTTATCGAGCGGCGCAGTGGACGTGTTGTGCGTTTGGCATTTGTGGTGCTGTGCTGGCGGTTGTTTGCTTTAGAGGTGTGGGTGTGCCTGGGCATAAGAAGGTAAAAGATCCCTCTGCGCAAGAGGAGACTGGGGTATCGAGTGATAAGGAGAAGGAGGAGCAGAAGCCGTAGACTAGAGAGCGTAGACTAGAGAGCGTATGCTTACTCCGCTCGTAATTAGACTATTAGATGTCAGGTTATCATGTCATCATGATTAGCACGATTACCAAGAACTCATTGTTTTCATCATATGTATACTGATCGCCGACTCGAATGGCATGATATATTCCATACTTAGCACTTTCTCCATATGGACGAAAGCCGCCTGACCCACTCTCCTTTCTTCCCATGTTTTACTGTCCTTGTTAGCTGGGACATGCCTCTGTTCAACCCATAAAGCGCGCTCCTCTCAAGCGTCTTTTCGACTCTTACCACGGATCTTACGGCTCGCCATGAATGAAAGATCTTCGACGTCAAACGTCACTCAGGATGGACCTCAAGAATCTTCAAATACTTCAAACTCAACCACAGCAGATGACAGACTGGAGGCAGCACAGGCAACTCAAGAACAGCAAGAGATGCATGAAGGATACCACGTCATTCATAGGAGTCTTCTCAAATCCCTTACTATTGTCATCGTTGCAACGCTCAGTATGCTCATCAATGTATGCACATCCCAAATGCTCAATATGAGCCATGCCGTAACTCTTTTTAGATAGGCAACACTACGTTTGTGTCCATCTCGCTTCCTACGATTGGGAAAGAGTTTGATGCCGACCCCGCGCTACTTCAATGGATCGTATCGGGATACCCGTTGAGTTCGGTGAGTTTGCTATACTTCTGGCTCTCCCAGTCGCTTATTTGCTATCGTTCTTCTGGACAGGGATGCTTGTTGCTTGTGTGCGGACGATTGGCCGACATATATGGCCGAAAAAAGGCTTATTTGTCGGGAACATTGCTGCTTGCTGGGTTCACCCTCGGATGTGGGTTTGCAAATAGTGCGTACCGCCTCAAAGTAATTCACGTTGGATCTGACATGTGACATTGGGTTCTGAATGGGTTTTGCTTCATAAGATATTGTCACACTTATTATATTGCGCGCTATTCAAGGCGTTGGGGTGGCAGCTACTATTCCTGCGTCTGTAAGTTCGTAGAGGGTCTTTGATGTCCCTCGACCCACTAACATTAGCACTGGTTCTGATTCTTCTCGCGTCCTACGTGGCATTTATGCCGTAGCTGGGCATTCTTGCACACGCTTTCCCACCATCAAGAGCTCGTTCATTCGCATTTGCAACATTCGCTGCCGGTGCACCTATTGGTGCCGCATTTGGAACCGCCATTGGTGGAGTTTTGACACAAAAGACTGCGTATGTTCTTTTTTCTTCCACGAAGAACCTCTATTCTGATCCTTACCCATTTTCTGAACAGAAAAACTTGGCGTTCATCGTTCTACATGTTCACAGCTATTAATGTCCTCTGCTTCATCGGTGGCCTACTATCTATCGATAAAGATCCTCCTCACCCAAAAGACGACAGGAAGGTGGACTGGCCTGGCGCTTTTCTAGTCACTGCAGCTTTGGTCATGATCTTATATGTATTAGGAGAAGGCGAAAACGCACCGAAACGATGGGCTACTGGGTGTATGTGATTTGCCGATGTCTTCTAATTGGACAATTGATACGAACCCGTGCCCCGTAACAGATATCATTGCGCTTCTGGTTGTTGGAGTGTTCCTCATCGGTGTATTCATATATTGGCAATGGTTCCTCGAGAGGGCGCAAAACCAGCGCCAACAACGTAGCGACGGAGAAATACAGAATCAAGAGCTACCAGGGAGACTGAAAACGTTAAAAGCAAATCTTCCTCCACCGCTTATGAAACTCTCGCTATGGGGCAGAGCAAAGGGGAGGTTTGCGGCGGTGATGTGCATCGCGTTTTGACTTGGGCTTCATTCATCGCCTGGACATTCTGGATACAGGTGTGTTTTCATCGCGTCCTCCGCGTCAACTATGAATTAACGCACATGTAGCTATTTTTCCAGAATTATGTAGGTCTCACACCACTCAAGACGGTCGTCCGTCTCTTGCCTACCTTTGTCACCGGACTGTTGTGTAACACTTTTGTGGGGGTTATGGCTGGCCACACACCGATGATTGTCATTACAAGTAAGCAATCTCCCAGCCTCTGCTCATTGTGGATGTGTACCTTATCAACTCCATCCTGGATCTGAAGCTATGGGAACGATGGGCACGACACTTGCATGTCTTCTCTTCGCGATCATAAATACGAAAGCTACTTATTGGGCATATGAGTTTCCCGCAATGATCTTGTCGGTTCTTGGGGTCGACTTCGTTTTCACCGCTGGAACACTTTATATTGCTAAGATATCCCTACCACATGAACAGAGTCTTGCCGCAGCTCTATTTCAAACCATGACGCAAGTACGTCTCTTTTTCCCTTTTTATGCCGTGCAATTGATTAAACGCCCCCCCCTCCTGTAGATTGGAACTTCTGCAGGGGTGACGATATCGACGGTAGTGTTTAACCGAGTGACGTTGAGTTTGGGTGATGGAGAGGATATGATTCGGAGTTATCGTGCGGCGCAGTGGACCTGTTGTGCGTTTGGTATTTGTGGGGCGTTGATGTCGCTTGCGTTCTTTAGGGGTGTTGGTGTACCTGGGCATAAGGAGAAAAAAGCACCGGCGCGGGAGGGTGCGCTGAGTGAGAGTTTGAGTAGAGGAGGAAGTATGGAGAAGGAACCGATAGATGAGGGTAAATAACTTAGATAAGGTATGAAGGAGAGAGGTTTGCGATAAGGTCTGCGATGGTTACTGGTAGTCTGTATACTCGGTGTGCTAGGGACTCCTCGGGTAGTGAAAAAAGGTTTTTTTTTTAATCGTCATGATCTCGGGTACGCTTAGAACCTACTGGTAGGAAAGGTATCGTTTGCATGCGAGGGGGTGGAAGTACCGAAGGTCAGTGGGCTGCCACGCGTTACCGCGTAAACTGTCGCCCCCCATACGTGGCTGTTGATAGAAGTGACTCGCATTGGTTCCAAAAGCTAGCCCGACATGAACTGAGTGCGGAGGGTGAAGCCACAGTTGGGAGGACTCTTGACCGTATAAAGATGGAAGAAGATATAAGCTACCTCGTAAAGCGGGGAGGTGAAAGAAGATTGCCCGTGACGAGCGTCTCTAGGCTTTTTGGGACTGTAGGCGGTTTATCTCGACCTATTCCATTGATGCACCATGGCATCCAATGAGTCGCATAATGAGGAATATGTAGGATGGACTGGGATATATGCCCAGAGGGCTGTGTCATGTAAGGACTCATCGAAAGCCCCAGGACAACTTTATCAATCAGTCCCACCGATAACCTTTAGGATTGGAGGACGCCGGACTGGATGACGAAGTGTTTTTAGAGATAGAGCGGAAGAGAAACGACCTCGAATAAGCCGAGGTGTACTATGTTGTCAACGAGGGTGGGTTGAGTGTAGGAACACAGTGATTGGTGTAAGAAACCAAGACTTCATGGTCATTTTGCCCAATTCCGGCAACCGCTTATGGTGCTCAGGTGGCTAAATGCGGAACCTCAGCCTCCCTTCATTCCCGTTTCGAAGCTCTAGTTCAGCAATAATGGACAATATGAACATCCATGTAGATTGCTACATTGCTTATATTAGATTTGCAACCCGAGGTTGCGCAAATTCTGGCTAATGGAGAGGACCTTGTGAACCAAGAGCCACACGAGACAAGGAAGGAATGTTTTCATGCTCCTATTCCGCCTGGAAAGTCGTTTACAGACTACCTAGACCGCAATCGTGGCCTGCATCGATGCGAGAACTAGCCGGCAACCTAAAGGTCTTGTCGCTTAGGTATCTAATGCATTGACTTCCTATCAAATTAAACACACTGTGGGGATAGCGTCGTGGCTATGCGAGGAGATAGACCGACGACGTAACGACGCATCGACGGCACTTGACCGTGCGGTGCGATGGCCATTGTCTTAGTTTCCTTTCTATTTTCTTGTCCATAGTTTCAACACCGAGAATTCCTAATTTAGAATACGCGTTCGCCGCTCACATTGTTTGCGTCAAGATAGAGTGTCCATTGCCACTGGTCTAATAGGTCCAGTGTGGCCAAAGCCCTTGTCTCTTTTCCTCTCTTGGACTTTGCTCTCGTAGTATAAAAAACCTCTTGTACTCGCGTAGCTAGAGCATCGAATTAAATCCCGTCTCTCAATATCAAACAACTATCATCTAAATTTCATCTCAAATCGTATCTATCACTCTATCTCGGAACTCTCGACCCCTTTCCCCTCTCGAACTCGATACCCACAACACAACACCCAATCGCTTAATGGCTTCTTGTTGCTCATCTTCCAGTGCACCCTGAAGGGGCGAGTTCGGGGTGTATAGCAAAGGGTGCCAGCCTCCCCCTGGCGTTGAGGATGGTTGCAAATTGAAACGAGGTAGAGAGCAGAGGGTGAGAAGAGAGCAGAGCAGAATAGGGGTTAGTTAATTCTATTCGTCGTACCCTCTACAACCTTTCTATACTATCTATCTTCGAGACCCGAACTGTGTGGTAAGTAATATAAAAAATACTAGAAAACGAGGGAACTGTCAATAAAAGAAGAGAGATAGAAAAGGAGTGACACTAGTAAGCATCGCATCACCGCGCAACTTCGCCTCCTAACACCAATTACCAAACATTGCGGAATCCTCGAGGCGCAGAGAGCAACGAGCGCTCTTAAAATGTAATCGGAGGTCAGGGGACAAGTATGGGATAGTGCGTTTGGTGGTTCCGTCGTCGCTCTATACTCCTTGCCGTGCAGTGTCATATTTGTATTCCCCTTGGGGCGCAGGGATGCGTTAAAGGACTGAAGGATTTCCTCGACGCGAGCCATTGAGGTGAAGGGTTCACCAGCGTGGCTAAGTCCCTCAATCAAGGCTTTTCAACACCGGAATCCAACGACGTCCGCGGGGGAGGCAATAGGACCACCACAACGTACTTACGTTGGGGGTAATGCAGACAGTCCTAATCACGCGCAAGGAGGATTTCTAGGGGTAGGAGCCCAAGGGAGGTCCGAGATGAGCTTTTAAGAAACTTCAGTAGAAGTCCTGAGGTATTCGAGCAGCAGAGGGGGGCGTAACCGCTATTGAAACGTTACAACGACCTCCGACGAGTTCCGATCTACCACGCTATGTACGACAGAGACTTGCCTATCATCAACGAAGCCCAATATCTTGAAAGAAAAACATAGATACCGAAAGAGGAACACAAGCAAAATTCTCCTCTCAATTCCTACCTAGTAAAGCCGACAAACGTCACTGACGATAACCAACGACAGGTGGATATGCACGAGCGTTGTTATTAGCGAGTTGAATCTACGCGTGCACAGAAGAGTTGATTGCACAGGATGGGGAGAAAGAGAGAGCTGAGTATCAGGATGAGGCGTTATCAGTTTATACATATAGAAGGGCACCCGCTTTCTTGTGTCAGTCAGTCAATCCTTAATAGTGTCAATCGGCGTACAGGGTTACACTTCTCTCTGCACACAAGAAAAATGAGATACCGCAAGTGAAGAGACCATACCTGTGTGAATCCGCGCACAGCCGCCAGAAGAAACCATCTATGCCTTGAGGGAAAAGGCAAGATAAGAAGAAAATAGAGGAAATTCTGCTAGTCAACGTTCTCGCGACCCCGTTCATCGGGAACCTCGTTCTGCGGAAAAAACCCCGTAAGAATCACCCTGGCAACCACTCGTTCTGTTCTGGAACCTCGTCGACTCTCCGGATATTCAAATGTGTTGTCCCACAGCTACCTGATGCTGCAATGCCGCGAACCACAGAAGTCCTACTGGGTCTGGGTTGGCGCAGTCATAAAATCCTGGATCTTATTTGCTCAATCAGTCTTCGTATGTTGTTGCTACCCTGGACGACAGAACAACGGCGTAAGTTATACTGTTAGCATCAGTTCGTGGAACCGGCTCCACCAGGTTGCTACACGTAGACTTTGGAAAGATGTCGTAAACAAAGTTCTTGGGGAGCGGCAGATGTCATATCTATCACACAGGAGAGTGGTGGACTATTCCGCAGGGGGTGAGCTTGAACCGCCAGGTTGGGTCTACACACTTCCGACGTGACCTGGTACGTGGACGAATCTACGGTTTCTGTCTCTGAGATTGTGCCGTGGCATAGCTGGACACCCCCTTGTAAAGGACAATCGGGAAGCGTGAGAGATGAAGTTATAGAGTATCACCCAGTCCCCGTGGAGTACGGGGTCTCTCGTTGGTGGAACGACTGAAATTGCATTACCGACCCGCACGGACCTAATACAGGCTTTCCGAAAATCATACCGCATTCGGTAAGTAGTACGTCCCGTTCCTGACTTGACGCCCACAATCAAGATGAGAAAATTACAGGCGGAGAGGCACTAACCTTTGGGCGTTCCGTATATCACGATGGATGAAGCCTATCTCAACGCTAGCGCTAATCGTCGTGCGCCTATTTCCCCTGACTCAGCAATATCTTTTGGCACCCTAGAACTTGACCAAAAGTCTAAAAAGTCTCATCCGTCTGTGCCTTTCAAACATGCTAGTTGATGAAGGACCTTCACTGACATATGATGTTCTAGGACATATAGTTCACTGTGCCAAAGACGACTGGGATGTGTTGTGGCTCTTCATGAAGACCTCCAGGATGCTTTATGTCTTGTGCAGGAAATATATCTATCACTATTTCCTTCGCTGCAGCCTACGAAATTGACGATGCTAATACCCAGTCCTTGCCCAGGTTCTATAACCTGATAACTCACTGCCCGAACATGACATCCTACATCCGCAGCTGTCCCCTATCAGGCCTAGTCATTAATAGTATTGTCAGCCCCCAGTTTGACGCATGCAAGAACATGCAAGAATAGATAGCTGATGTCCTTATGGTGGTAGGTATTTCAAGAAAAGCACAAGGGCATGCCTAGGTAAATCTTCCATTTTATCCACATCACGACGCTACTCGCATTTACCTCGTCAATTCGGGCTCTCGATCGTGATCAGGAGTATGAGACGAAACGTTGCGCCCACGATATTTGGCATAACTCTAATAGGGGTTAGTAATTGTGGTTATCTTTGGTTTCCTGTCGTGACTAGCGTATTCTTACAAGGATGACAGATGGAACGAGGAACTTGAGTAACATATTTCTGTCTCGAAGTTTACTCAGTCCGTGGATACAATGTTGCACTTATAGGTAGTCCAATCGATCGAAGAAGCTTCAGACACTTACTACAACACTTACTCTGAATCGTGGTGGTATGTATGTAAATGAGGGCCACTTAATGATCGCTTGCTCTCGAGAGGATTCGATCAACACGGTGACGTCGGAGGTATAGAGCCAGCTCCACTCTGACAACATAAACTACTAAGCTAAACTCAATTAAGCTGTGCGTAAATAACTGAATGTGTAAAACGTGGTGAGGCTTCGGGACGAGATAAGCAATCAGATTGCGCGATCCGTGTAGATCTTCCATTCCTTTTGGAATGGCCGGCCATGGGCTTGCCCGTAGTTGGAACGTGCCCGGACTTCGAAAGGGTGTTTGGTTCTCGCTGAGTTACACGTCTTTCTGCATGAAATTGGGAATGGTGCATTTTATGAATATCCAGAATATTATACGAGCACCTATTTTCTAGTTTTCTGAGTGGTTGAGAAGAGCGTTGAGAGGTCTGAAAGTCTCAAGGAGGCCGCGTCAGAGATCAAAGATTTTGATGGAGTTCTGTGGCAAGTTGCTCACCCCCTCAAGTGACTGATGTGACCATTCGAAGTTCGGGGGCACGTTCGAACTGATAGTATCATCACAAACTTTGTGGTGTATTTCGTCAGAGAAATTTCTTTGAGTGAGAGGTTGACACTTCCATGACACGTACATTGCGTCATGCGCGTCAGAATAGACAACACCTTCTGCTTAGATTGTGACGATTGTAGTGTGTTGCGTAGTGTCGGCTCGGCTTACCCTTTGGTATTTCGAACCCTAGTTGATGAGGGGGGTCTGTTGATGTGACAAGACGAGTTCTACGAAAGGAAGAGTGAAAGAGAGAGCTTATACTCTATGAGAAGGAGATAACCGAAGTTGGACGGAGAGTTGCCTAAATGGGTGATGGGTCTGACGATGGAGGCTGAGAGCCGAGAGTTACATCGGTATTAAACTTTATGTGAAAATCTAAGAGACGTCCGAAGTTGGGATGCACCGGGTGGTAGTTCATATACTTGTTGCTTCGGTGGTGACGGCGCTGAGAATGAAAGGTGGCGCAGCCGACTCGGAGGAGTGGAAATGGGGTTTTCTCAGGGTGTCTTTGCGGGAATTTACTGCCTCCGGGATTCGAACCGGAGATGACATTGCCCTTGGGTTGCTGTTGATAGTGCAATAAATTACCTATTGACACCAGAGACGATGTTGAATTGGAAGGTCTCGCAGAGCGCACTCCGCATGTCGAATGTATGAAATGGAATTGAATTTGTATATGATACAAGCATCGTGGACTGGAAGTGCGTGGTATCCTCCATGCAGTGAGTACTTGACTGTGCTTAATCGGATCTGCCGTACGCAGCACGAGTGTCCTTGTCAATGATTGTCTGGATTAAACTCTGTACCTACTATAAGGGTTAAATGCGCCTTGATATAGCTGATACGCTGTATTTTCAGCTCAATGTTCGGCCGAACAAAAACATGAACCAAATATACGATTGTGATTTGAAACACTACGTATTCCCGACATCCGTAGAAGGTGAGCTAGATCGACCAGTCTCCTAGAAGAGTGGAAGGTGTCATTACCCATCACTCGGTTATATTGTATATCATTCCTTTTTTTCTTCTCTGTCATTCACATGGAAGTGATGATAGGAGGTTGGAGCCATGAAGCATGAGGACCCGATCGGTCTTTGCTCGATACCCATTCGATGACGTCCCCCTCAGTGAATGGCAGTCTGCTCGTGATGATGAATATTCCTAGCTATGACCTTCGTTATCATGTCGTGCCAAGCAAAGGCTCGTGCCTCCGCCTCGTCCAATCTGATCTAGGTTGGAGCGCGGTGCAACTTTGATGCGGTTATCGTTTATCGATGAGCGTAACATTGACATGACGTCCACTCAGTCCCGGCAGGGGTGACTACCTTCGGTCAGCCATTCGTCGTACTACGACATGTGTCAGCCAATCGTGACCTCGTTTCCAAGGAGAAGCAGGAAAGAAAACAACGGAAGATCGAACCCTTGGAAATAGGGGCTAGTGTGCCAAAAATATAGGTCAAGAGGGCCGAGGCAAGGGGAATATATTCCCTTTAAAGCACTGCCGATAGAAAACGAGGCTTATCTTATCTTGTGAGACTTGGAGTATGCTATTCCATGACTTCCTTGAGGAGCCATCGACGATCAAATCAGAAATCGGTTGTGCTCCAATAGCCCCAACTCCCCCTACTACATACACTCCAACTCCAAAACACCACTCACTAAACCGTGTTTGCGTAAACTTGTAAGTTAAGCTTTCTTGGATGTTCGGTTCAGACGGGGCCCCGAGTTGGTGTTGGTTGGATTGTTGGCCGATTTATGTCGATAATTGAATGGTGGATGTATGGCGGGGAGGGGTTGGGTTTTCACTGTTTGTGGTTCGTGTGGGAGAAGGAATCTAAGCATGTGTGGAACCCCAATCACCGACGGCTGCCGTTGTGCCAATGGCACGATGGACCCGGATAGACCTTTTGATCCAGATTCTTGGAGTTGTCCTTATAATCAAGCTCATGTTTCGGCTTTTTCTCCCCCCTTCTTTTTGTTCTCCATCCCTCTTCTTTACCCTTGACCGCTTGGTTTTGGCCCCCTCCTCACTTTTAGTAGAACGTGCATATTATGTCCAACGTGGAGGTGTCAACATTATCTTATGCCAAGTACGGCAAGGCCAATGTCCGGGTTTTCCGAGTCGTGCGAGTGGGGAAGTGGCATCATGTTGTCGAATACAACGTTACGGCACTCTTGGAGGGGGATATAGAAACGAGGTGAGTTTAAGCTCCAACCTAGCACACTCCCCCCCCCTCCCTTTCTGTCGTCTCTTGGGGTTGAGCCCTTCTCTCGAGGTCGAGTACTCAGCGCAGCACGCATGTCGTGTGGTCACGTTAGAGCCCCCCTGGGTGAGATCATTCTCAGGTCCCATGAGCGTGGCCTAGACCTCCCGAAAGGTCAGGTCAGGGTATGCCGGATGCTGATGGTACCTTGGTGATTACAGTTACACCCAAGCCGACAATAGTGTCGTCGTTGCTACAGACTCCAGTACGCTCTCCCCGCGTTTCTCTCTTCTACTTACTTCTCACCGACGGTTGTGGTGCCATATTCTTGTTATTTTGTGTTTCGCGCGTTTTTGGGTTTCTGCGTTGGGTTGCTCGGGCGTATTCTTGTGATCTCTGGGGTGAATAGTCAAGAATATCACGTATTGTGCGTTGTTGCCTATCTGTTCTGTTCTATTTCTAATCTAATTATTTGCTAATGGATTATATTTGGCGATATAGACCTGGCGAAGGTTTCGCCACATGTTCTGTCTGCGGAGAAATTCGCTTTGCACCTAGGGACGTTCTTCGTTTCGAAATATGCGCATATTCACAAGGCGCATGTGACGGTTGAGCAGTTGAGGTGGACGAGGATCCAGGTTCCGGGGGGTGATCAGAGAGAGAAAGATAAAGAGTTTGAGGAGCATACGCATGCGTTTTGGAGGGATGGAGAGGAGAAGAGGGTTGTTAAAGTCGTCGTACGTCTTTTTCTGAATTTTTGGGAGGTTTTAGTTGGCTGGTGCTGTGGTTGTGGTTGTGGTGGCTGATTGTGGGTTGCGTTGGGCGCCTATATAGGTTGATGCGACTTCTGGGAAAGACAAGTTGTCTGCGAGGGTGAGCGCTGGTGTTACCGACCTTTTAGGTACGCTCCTCTTCCCTGTCCTCATTACATCATTTATCTGATCGTCACTCCTCTATCTGGATAGTCTTGAAGACGACTGGTTCCGCATTCGAGGGTTTCTACCGTGACGAATATACAACCTTGATTCCCGTAAACGACCGAATCTTTTCGACCTCGGTTGACCTCTTGTATACGTTCAAGGAAGTTTCGATCACAGCACCGAAGGATGAGAAGAAGCTCGAGTTTGAGGTACCGTTGAAGAAGGGGGATGAGGGTTATGAGGGGAGTGTGTGGGATGAAGAGGTAGCTGTGAGAGCTAGGAAGGCTACTTTGGAGGTGTTTGCGGTGGATGAGAGTGCTAGTGTTCAGGTGAGTGTTTTTGACTTCTATGACTTTTCAGGTCTTTCGTCTTGGTGCGTTGCCGGTTTACTGGTACGCGGTGAACACGGTACTGCGTTGGTGCGGTGACTCTACTTGTTTCTACTTGATCGGTCTGGGCATCGTTGGCGATGATCATCATCCCCCCCTGCATCCTTAAAAACTTTTGGGGTGGTTACTTGTGATAAAAAAAATGGCACTAAATTTGACCCTGGGGTGAGGGCGCCGTAAACGTTCAGGTGGTGTTCACACGTGTAATGTGCGTGAACTTGGCGTTTTTGTTCCCAGATGAGTGGATGCAGACCCTTATTATTATTGGGTATCAAGCGATGGGGATCAGGGGAAGGACGTCGGGTTATGGGAATCGCCGGCTATGTGTTTATTTTGTTCTGGGATTAGCGGCGGTGGGGTTTGATTTTTTTGATGGTGATGCGCTGATGGGATATTATGGATGGATGGATGGATGGATGGTGGTGGTGATGGACAGATGTCGATGATTCGGTCCCGTAACAATGTTTGTTGGATCGGGGTGGAATAATGGGATGGGATCCCTGGCGCGATTGGTTTGAGTTTTTCGGCGATTTATCCCGCTTTTTTGGTTTTTTTTGACCAGTTAGGAGAATTTCCCGGTTTATGCTGGTGCTGACGATGTATTGTTTCACTCCAACGGGACTAATCAGGCTACATTGTACAAGATGGGGCAACGGATCATCGCAGAGAATGCCGGGGTCCAGGACGTCTCGTGTACGCTTCCCAACAAGCATTATATCCCGGTGGACATGAGATACATTGGGGTTGATAATCTCACACCGTGCGTGTTCCGACCATTTTGCTTTGACTCTCGTGTTTCTTTCAAACTTGCTTTTGGCGGATTGCTATGCCCGTCAGATGAAGTCCTATTGGTGATGGACTTGGGAGTTCATCTCGTCAATGATAAAGATGGATGTGCGCTTCGGCTGCAGCTGCTTTGCTGGCTGCTGGGTATCTGGGTGGACTAGGCTTGGGAGAACGCTTCTGATGGGGGATGGATGGCCTTACGTCAAGGGACAGTCTTCTGTTTCCTCCAGAAACATATCTCCGCCAAACGCTTGACGAGCTTCTGTTCCGTCTGGTCGGTTTTGTGAGACCGACCACCGGAGGCGTGGAAGCTTTCCGGAACAGGCAAGACCCTTGCTTCTCATTTTGCGCGAGAGAGCTGGGTCTTACCTGCACATTCGTCGAGCGCTCTATCGGTGGTAATTGGGACAGACACGACAGACAAAAGTCCAGGTTCCTCGGCCGCGGTTGGTCCGAGCTTTGCGGAGAGCAAGGAGAAAAAAGATGTGTGGAGTGGTGTGCTGGCAGTCGCTTTTACGAGGCCGTTGAGCCATTGTGTCGTCTTTGGTTCGCGCATCTGGCACACTCACAGTGCACAGCCTATCGGGCACTTGACTTGGACTCATCGGGCGTCCGTCCGCACGTTGCATCGAAATCGAAGTTTTGCTCAGGTTTATTTTTGGTCGCTTCCTGCATTTTCGCGTTCTTGGGAAGATCGGTTTATGCGTGGAATCGTAAATCTTCGATCTCGAGGGGGGTTTCAGAAATCTTGCCTGCCGGCGCCGGCACGGTCGCTGATTCCTTGTTGATACAAGATGGGTGCAGGGAGGTTGTTGGATGTGGCTCGCTGTCTTGCGGAAGCGACGACAAGGAAGCGGATGGCTATCTACCACGCTAAACCATTCTTGGCCCACGCCATTTGATTTTTTGTGTCTCTTGTCCTGGGTGGTTTTTTTATTTTTTTCGCTTGAGGTGACTCACGAGGATGGGCTGTATGAAATACAGGGCTCTAGCGGAAGTATTCTGCCCGATTGCCGCGCCGAGGTCCGTAGATTTCTTGAGATGAAGTGTGTGACATGATTGCTGACGTCACCTACCCGATGGTGTTCACTTTGGCAGCGGATTGATCTCCGCCACGATCTCGCGCAAATAGAGTACGTCATCTGTTTCAGAGGTGTGGTCCGTGCGTTTGAGGGTCAAGGCGGTGGACAAGGTTGGTGAGGAGGTGGAAGGGTGTGGCAGGGAGGAGGGGAGGAGGGAGGAGGGAAGAGGGGAGGGGAGGGAGGGAATGTGTGTCTGGGAGGAAGAGAAATGGGGGTGAGCGTCGTCAAGGGGGCGTGCGAAGATGACGTCTAGGGAGAGTAACTAAGTAGGAATTAATCTGATCTTAAATAACTACACCGTCATTGACCACCGACCAACTGGAACGATGGGAGGAGACCACAAATGCCCAGTCTGCCAGGCTACCTTTACTCGTCCTCAGCATGTTGCCCGACACATGCGCTCTCGTGTGTTTCTCTCCCAACTGTGCTCCACTCCGATCCCTAATCGCTCCCCTTCTCCACAGACACCGGCGATAGGCCCTACAAGTGCCAGTATTGCGGTGACCAGTTTGCCAGAAGGTACTACTCCATCGCTTCCCTTCTCCGCTCACCTTCCGTTCCTTACCCACTTGCCCCAGCGATCTCCTTTCGAGACATATCAACAAATGCCATGCCAATGAAAAGCCACTCCCGACTCAGGGCTCCAGGCGGAAAGGCTCTGCCTCGGCCTCGCGCGCCACCACCTCCAAACAGGCATGTGACCAGTGTGTCCAATCCTCTCTCCCTTGTGACGGCAGCAATCCTTGTGGTGCGTCCATTTCTCTTGTTTTTGTTCCATCTTTCTTAAAGACTTGTCCTCTCTCAACAGCAAAATGTGTCCAGAGAAAATGTCGCTGCACCTACGTCAAGTTCCACAGACAGACCGCCCCCGTCGGTCCAGGCCACAATCCCCGCCCCGCTGTCCCTCCGAGTGCCGTTCCGGGCTCTGCTTCTTCCACCCTCGCCTCTTCCCGCATCCCCATCTCCTATTCCCACCCAGACGACTTTTTCCTCGGCCCGCCTCCTTCCTCCATGGCTGAAACCCTCGGCAACTCGCAGACCTTTTCCTTCCCTCCTCTCTATCCTGATCCCACCTCCGCAAACCCTAATGCCGATTTTACTTCCAAATACAGGGCTCAGGCCGAGCTGCTAAGGAATGGCACTGCAAATACAAATGGCGCGCATTTTGCACTCACCGGAGGCACCGGCGGTCCTGTGGGTCCAGGTATACCCGGCGCGCCTTCTCTTTCTCCTCCAAGTCTATATTCCGATCCGCGCTCCACCTCTGGAACATCTTCGTGGGTTTCGTGGAATCAAGAGCCTCCTGATTCGTATCACCCCCACGCTCAACAGCCCTCCTTGCATGGTAACACTCTTAATTATCGTTACTAGACATAATGTAGCGCTAAGCATTGATATTATTCTTTTTTTTTCCGATTCGACTATTTTATACAGATAAGGATATACACCACGGCCATGATTCCTTGTCACACCGCTCACACCAGCATCACCCGTATGTGAACAGCCACGGCACGACTCATACCTTACAGCATTCCTCTTCGGGCCCTGGCACATATCCACATCAGGCCCAGGCTTCCGCTGCCTACCTACGTCGCGGATCCGTCGAATTTGGTGCTGGTAGCGATGGAAGTGGCAGCACGGCCGACCACTCTATCCCGTCTTCTGCCGCCTCGTCAAACGTCCATCTTCCCTTGGACCATCTGTCTATGCAGCAGACTCATCCGCTGCCTTATAACGTAAGTGCTGCCATCCGTCTTCCATGCTGCGTCATTTTTTGTTCTTTCTCCCCCGTCGCTAACCTACCTCGTTTTATCTTCTGCATGTTCGTTGTTACTTACCCGCCTGTCAACCTTTTTTTTACGTCGAATCTAGACTCTGGAGAACATGTCGGATCATCGAGGTAATTACGCAGGCGCCGCTGGCTCAAGTGAGGTGCATCATGACCAAGGAGCAGGTGGCAATACTGGATTGATGAATCACCAGCAACAACACAGTGGGTTGGACGGCGAACGCGACGTCTCGTCCGCCGTTGGTTTAATGTCGTTGGATGATCCTAATCTCCTCTCAGGGCTCCCCGCTGAAGACAATACTCCCTCGTTTTTCCCTGGGATGAACCTCAACATGAATCTTGGAGGGATGCCGACGCTCTCTGCCATCCCCGCGGACGACCCCGATGCAACCCCGATGCCATTGAAGGAGAATCCTCCCCCTTCGGCTCCCCCGGGCACGCTGTCGCTTCCGAGGAGTGCGAGTACGAGTGGCGTCAGTAATGCAACGCCTAGGGAGAGTGACTTGAAAGAGTTGAGGGAGTTTTGGAAGCAGTATATGCGTACTCCGCTCAGCGGACCTGGGCCGACCGAGGGGCAGAATAGCCATAACAGCACTCCGCAGCATCAACACCAGGAACACCAACAGCAGCAACAGAGTTTCCCTATCCGACGGCCGCGTGTGGCGTCGATGCCTAGTTCCAAGACACCTACGATTGCGTTATCGCTTCAGAACCCGAGTCATCAACATCACCATCAACAGAATCCACAACCGAATGACCCGAGTCGAGGAGAGAGTGGGATGCGGACGACTTTGCATGAGGATTTGAAGAGTTATGAGGCGGCTGTGATGGCGAGAAAGGCCCCGACGAATCTTAACCTCGTTCCGAAGATGAGACGAGGGACTGTTCCTGGGCTTACTGCGCCTGGACATTCATCGACTTCTCCTGTTGATGGTGCTCATGGTGGAAGTCCGGTCATTGCAGGAAAAGGAGTTGGAGTTGTACCGATGGTCAAGTTTGACCTTTTGGGGCGGCCGGATACTCGACCCAGTAGTGCATCGACATCGAAGAGTGGGTCATCGAATGATGGATCGTCATCGCTCGCAGGAGCGTTTGGAACCCAGCAGCAAAGGCTGCAGGGTAGCCCACATCTGTCGTCGCAGGCGTTTACGCTCATGCGACGGGGTAGCCCTGCGTCGAGTACTACTGGAGATTCGTCTTCGAGAGCGTCGTCGGTTTCTGCGGATCAGGAGGGGGATACGAGTGATGATGGAGGAGCTGCGTCTGCTGCGTCGGGAGATTCGGGGAGGGTTGGGAGGTTGAGACCGGCTTTTAAGAGGTTGGCGTCGACGGCGCTTGGACCTCCTAATGCGAAAAGGGCGTTTTTGGCCCCTTCGAGTGGTGGCGGCGGATCGGCGGGTGGGATGGGTAGTGAGCATTCGAATGAGATGCCGCCACCGCAGCAACAACCGCACCATCACCACCACCACCAGCAGCAGCAGCAGCATGAGGCTGGTAATATGACTGTTGATCCTGCTACGGTCACTGGTGTGGATGAGTTTGGGCAGGGGTATGCGCCTGGTGCGGTGGGGATGCATTGAGGTGTAGTTGGTTTATCCCGTGTCCCCACTGTCGTTACGGGATGAGCGGGAGGTGGGACTAGAAGCGGTCATGACGGATGGGGGAAAAGATTGTTGGGGGGTGGGGGGGGGGGGGGTTGACTGTTGTCAATTTCATTTTCATACGATTGTCGCACTTGGAAGCTTTTACGGTTTATGATACGGATAAGACGAATCCCTTTTTTTTTCCCTTTTGTTGTGTGTATTTTTAGGTGGGCTTGGAGGCTGTGGAGTTCGTTGGGCGCTGGGTTTTGGAGGGGTCCAGAAGACACAGGGTCCAGCACGGTCTTACGGGTTCGCCTGTAAACCCCCCCCTCCTTCATTTCGTTTGCTCTGACCGGGGTTATGCAGCCGTTGCTAACCCACAGGTGTTCTCTCTGACTGGGTAATGACCTTGTGGGGATGCGAGGCGATTGCGACCCAGAACAAGGACAAGAAAGGACCCTAGGCATGTCTTAGGCATCGCTCGATCGCGATTCGCCAGACCGCGGGGTACGCCAAGTATTCAACCGGCTACTCTCAGGATACGTTGCCACTTCGCGATGCATATGCATATATCTCTCTCCTGGACGTATTTGATACGTCTGGGTGCTTCTAGCGCGGTTGCTCTTTTTGTCCTTTGTTTCGGTTTGTCGCGTTATGCAAGGGTTTGGGGTACACGATCAGGGCCGCGCTTTCTAAATGTGACGGGGGTGATGCTTTGGATTCCCGGATTCATTCCCTTCGAGGTCTTCCTCTTCATTTTCTTCTTCAATTTGGTTGCTTTTTCGATTTTTTCTTCGTTTGAACGATGGCGTGATGGGGTGGGGATGGTCTCATGATATTGATTGATCACTTTAGTTAGATATTTTATTCTTGTCCGCATCTTCGCTTCGCTTCTCTCCGTAGCCATTTGCGCCTTCCTGTTTTGTTCTGTTGTTCGTTCTGATCTCCGTATGGACGACCGACCGGCTTTCTTGGTAGTTTCGTTGTTTTTCTTTTGGGTGGGGTGTTATCTTTGGCCTCTTGATGATGTGGCAGTGGGACGATGGACGGTTTTTTTGTGAACTCGCCACGTCCAACCCGAGATAGGTGTAGCTTACTCTCACATTTGCGTAAAAAGGTGTAGTAGCCTCACTTGTGTATTTGGAATAGTTTCTTTTTCTTTGCGTTTTCGTATAGACCCATCTAAATGGCTTTTTGATTCGTTTTTGTAATAACTGTATGTATGACATATATTGTGGCTTGTTTCTGTAGCACTTTGTCTTGGTGAATGTAGCACAAAATTTGATTTTTGTTATCGGTTTCTTTTTGCTTCTCGCAGCTTGAGCTTTTTTCGTACTAGGTTATGTATTGGGAAGCTGTCCAGTTATAGTAGAGCGAAGACCTCGCGATTTGTCGGCTCGGCTCGTGATGATGATGTCTTTCTTAAGCGAGCCAATCGTAGTGGTACCAGAGATTGGCTGTTGGACGATTTTCCGTATAAAGTAGGGATGGAGTAGATGTGGGATGGATCGTCTAATGGTCATTATCGAGGTCATCGATGACTTCGTGTTTTTGCCGGAGGTTGTGAGCGAGGTTCCCCGACTCCGCACGAAGGTTGGCTTACATTTTGTAGTCTGGGGTACGTGTGATGGTGAAAGTGCTCGACGAAGAGGGTTGGCGGAGGCTGGGTACGGTGGTTGACGTTGAACGAAGTCAAGAGTCTCGGCCTCCTTCGGCAGAAGATGCAGAAGAGATGTTGTCGGCTTCGAACCTGGGTTGTCGGGGCCCATGGGGTCACAGTCGGAAAACTTGCCGAGAGACCCTTGTGAACGTGAGCGGCTATCGCGGTTGCTATGTCGATTGCGTCGTGCATCTTATGTACATTGTACATATTGTCGCGTTTGGCCTCGTGGATATGTATTCTTGGGTCATGGTTTGTGGAGCGATCGAGGTAGGATGTGATATATTGACGGGTAGGGGGTGAGCAAACGAGTGTAATATGCCATGCCATGCATTGTGTCAATGGCCATCGGACCCGAGCTACTTTAATGAATGTACACACGTCTTTGGTGTGGGCTTTTCGAAATTGGTTCTCTCAGATGTTGGCCAGAGAAATGGTGCATGTTATAGATATACCCTCGGATGCTTTTACCGACAGTTTGAACGAACGGAGGATGCTTCCCTCCCTCGTGGGATTCGCTCCCGAAGGCGCCGAAGATAAGAGACGTTAATCGAAAATCCGAAGCGTACGGTAGCCTCGTGGTGTGTCCATCATTATATGGGGGACTGGAAAGATGTGCGAGTTTCACGAGGATACTATACGTATTGGTTCGGGGTAGGTATTTGACTGGGTGGATCAGGGAGGACTTATGCGGAGGGGTTATCATGTGAGGGTTGGTTAGATGCGATAGGGTAGCTGTAATTGTAATTGTTGTGTGGAGTGAGATCAGAATGGCCCTGCGGAAGCATATAAGGTTTATGATTCGGACTGACCAGTGGGAAAAGATGCGTATCAGTGTGTTCATTAGCGCTATTTCATTGCTTCAAGGTCCATTTAGGCGAGAAGTATTTCTTATTCAGAAGCGCTAAGTTCGGACGAACAGTGAGGTGAGGGAAATGAAGAGCGGATGAGGGAAACAGGTAAAGATAGGTGTAACTGCTGGCAGAGAGAGTTATTCTGTGCCTTCGGAGCTTCAGAATCGTCATTCCTTAGCTGTGGTAAGAGAGTCAGGTGAGTACCCTGGGGAAATCAAGTACCACAGAAAGGAAATACCAAAGACAAAAGGACACCCTTTTTCTTCACACTGAGACGAGAACCCCGCTGTCAAACATCTGTCTGATCAAGCGAGGTGTCGAGATCTGTGGAACTTCTATCTGGTAGGGTGCTCTTGCAATCAATCTTCGAAGTGTTTTAGAGCTTGTGCCGTTATGTGTATGAATGAGGCACAACGGTATATGCGCGGCCGGGTTGTCGTAGGATTTAGCTTTGATCTTCTGAAGAATCTCTCACTCGGAGTCGCTGATACTTATGAGTCTCGGCGGTCCTGGTGTCTGGCTGCATCTAGCGTGTGTGGGAAATTTTCACTCTACGTTATATTGCCTCAGTGATTCGATTCTCGTAGATTGCCAGTGGTCTGAAAGATTGATTAATATGTCTGATGGACCTGAGAGCCTCACTTCACATGCCGGAAAGTAGTGGGTGCATTTCACGGAGAGTAAATGAATTTTGGGGGCCAAAATGCCGTAGCTGATGTGTAGAGTCCGTTGATGTGGCATGACAAAATTTGAGAGCTTCTATATTGTTGGTTATGGGTACATATGGGCCTAACCTTGCCTCCTTTCCCGAGGATATAAATACGCGTGATATAAGGGAGGGTGCTTTGTATGAGATGAAAACATAGGTGTAGACAACAATCTTTCCATATTCGCCTCGTTACCATCGTCACTGACTTCCTGGAGGTTGTCATGTGTCCAAGAAGGGCTCTTCCACTCCGTCTACCAAGTCTGGGCAAATCCCCATTATGATATAGCGTTTGAGAAGGCAAATACTGATGCTCGTCCATGTGAACATAAGGCTTAGTTCCTGCGCAGATCCAGGATGTTAGTAGAACGGGAGGAGTCATAATGATACGAGAATGGAGCATAGTGTGAGGCTTTATGCTTCGAACGGGGACCTGGTTACAAAAGAATGGCTAGTGTTGGGAAGGGATTAACTCTTCATCACCGGAAAGGTATCCTTGTTTTGGTTAAGTGACAAAGGATTGTCCGCGGGGAAAGCAAAAGCCGAGAGTATACTCTATTCGGAGGAAGTTCTATGCCCTAAGGCGTTGTCATCGGGCTTGGACGGGGCAAGATCAAGACAGCCTGGAAAGAACTTGGGATGGATTTTCACTTTTGCTTATACGTTAGAAACGGTGCCATTCTGAGTGAAATGCGTGTCTGTCTTGAGTATGAACAAGGTTATTGACTGGTATTGAATTTAAAAAAAGAGGGACAAATAAGTACGAAGACTAACAATGGACAAAGTAATCCGCCAGAAGTATAAATTGGTTTGGGCTACTTAAGCGGGAGTTCTGTTCTGATACGAAAGGTACTTGTAGGTATCTTGGTATCGCCCAGGAATAGCGAATGAGGCATCATCCATAATCATTATCGGGAAGTGGAGCATCCGCAGCAGTTTTAATGCCCTTTCGCGGAGACAAGCGTAGGTTCTATCACGGTGAGAAATGATCAAGATCACCGCCACATGGGGGTCTCTGCCTGATATAGTTCTCTGCCTGATATAGTAACCCATTCTAGTACATCATAATATACACCTTAGCCAGACGTCAAGGAATGCTACGAAATATACACGGACGCAAGGAGGTCCAGCGGCCAAGAGATCATCATATAACACCGCGAGCTATGGAGTCGCAAGCGTAGGCAATATCTGTGTTAGAGGTAGGCTCCCCACAACAGGTTAGAGGGCCTATAGAATTTATGAGGTTAGAAATTCACTGACACGCTGGCGGCTGGGTCATCTGAGTCCTCGGTGGAATGTAATAATGGAATGTGGATGTACTGGATATTTTGCTTACCAGTAGCTCGGTCACTGAGCGTGTTTTGTTAGGCGTTTAAGCGATCAGTGGTTTTTAGTTGAGATCTTCACAATTTACCGACGCCGACGGCAGAGGTATGTCATGTGTATGCAATCGTGGTGATTGCTATGGTGCTCGGGGAAACAGAAGGGGCCGTGGCCATCCGCAGCACGGGAAGAAGCAAACACGACCAAGGTAAAACGATCCAGAATGACAAATTGGAAAGGCCGATGGAAAGCCCTGGGATCTTCGCCTGAAAAAAATACGTATCGTTCTCATTTATCCCAACTCCAACCTGCAACACTGCTGTGAATCTTGATCGCCGCATGCTCATTGAACATGCCCAGAATCTGAGCACTTGTGATTTATCGGTGAATATTGAGCCTCGAGGCGGGCAAATTAAATCTAGCACATTTTTCATCTCAGCCAAATCTAGGTCGACAAGGCATTGTACAACATGCAAAGAGGCTTCATTGGATTTGCCACACACGCGCCTGTGCTCTGCTCAAGGTGCGGGTGCATGCCTCCGCCTAAGGTGATGCCAAACCTTTCCAATAGCGATATTCGGCGGTAGTGAATATCAAAGAGACGACTTATGATGGAAAAAAGGAGGTCGCAAAATTATATAAATGAATCCTGCACTACGTCGTTATAATATGACAGTCAGATAATGGTATTTGATGCTAATTGCCGCTACGCTCCACTCGGTCATTCATCCCCTCTCCTCCAGTGCCATTTCATTTCGGTGCTTCATGCATGTCTCACGGTGTTGACTCATGCACTTGTCCGTTACACTGCTTCATAGCGGCTTCTTAACCTATTCGACGGAGCGTACCGCATGTACATATGCATACAAGGTTTCCGGAAGCTGTTGCATCCATGGCAGAACAAGATGTCGTTATCAACCGTCCCCCCCCACCGGCCAAATAAAAGGACGTGCACACCAACCCTATCCAACTTATGCTAATGGCACACTCTCCAGAAGTCTCCTTTCCCAGCGTGGGGAATTCGACTACTCGTAGCTAGTGTCTCGAAACGACTCGGAAGACGCCGGGCTAGTAAGATTACTAAATTTCGTCTCCCAGATGGTGCCTACAAGTATGGTTCCAAGCGCGGAGCTATTCTCGACTGAAATGGTGCCATCTAGAGGGCCAGTGTTCTTCTAGTGGGAAAATGCCATTGGTCATGGTCCCATTCCCAACGATGAGGTGCGTCTTGGCGGATTCCGACACTTATTGGATTCTGCCTCAACTCTAGCTAATGGACTAGTCTTGGTCACGGCAATTTCCCATTGAACATGGGATCATCTGCATGCTATTATTCTCGAGAGATCACAAGTACGCCCAGTCGTAACCCTCAACAGGACTGTGAGGAGACCTGTTCCGGTATAGCAACGCCAGAGGTCTGATATTGTGAAGAGTGATGGAGCGGAGTTGAGTTGGTGGAGTTCGGCAATGTGTCGGATGGTGAGTGGCTTGTCTGAACCTTTCAACCTGGGATGGGGTATACGAATTTGACTTCTACTCGTCGCGTGGATATTATTCGGAATAAGACAAGTGGACCGCAGGAGAGATCTCACAGTCCCATTCTCATTCCTCGGAGTTGTGAGAGGACGATGGTCAAGCAGTTTCATGCGTTTGCAGTTCGTCCTTAGCTGTTGATGTGATATGGAGCCTTTACCTTTGATATCGGCAGCCACACAACGGTCCTTGTTTCTTAAGGGGTTGGCTTACCTTGTTGTGATTGATTTCTCCCCGGCTTCTTGGCAGTTCTGGTTAGTGCGGAGCCTGCTGAACCTCTAGCCTTCGAACAGTCTCTGTCAAGTTTGGGCACTACCCCAATTTTTCGGTTCCCGGAATGGCATCCGAGCGCACCACCAGATCCCTCGCTTTCACGCTAGCCTGGTAAGCAATGGACTCGAAAGGAGTGAACGATCGGGGTTTCCATGTATATCGTTCAGTAGACTTTCATTACACCCATCAGCCTACGCCCATCCCGCTAACAGGAATAGGGGGGACATGGGAGGAGCTACAATATACAGTACATAGCCACTCAAAAGGTATGGAGGGGCGGATGGGCGTAGGTCGCTTTGTTGGATTATCAGGTAGCAGAGAGAAGACAAAGTTCCAACAACTTTTCTCGATCGCAGGAAAAATGATGATCTGGATTCAACTGGTTCAGGAGAGGGTAAGTATTCCAGGCGCGTCATTAAGTCAATGACGAATGTAAAGGTTCTCAGGAAATCAGTTGAATACGAGTCATTGAGAATGTAGGGGAAAACGAGTTTCTGGATGTAAGGAAATATCATGTGTTAATTCTTGGCACGGTCCTTTACCCGTTGGACCTCAGGAAACTTGGATTCGAGAATAGATGTGCCGTCACATAAGGGCAACGCGTTGTGGCGAATCACAGAACGGGATTGCCGTCCCGTATCCGAGGGTATCACAGTGAAGGGTGGTTTGTTTGTGAGTGATGAAAGAAGGTTCCAGTGGAAGAATCTTCTCGCCAAGTTGCTCCGACCTAAATACGTACATATACGGATCCCATATATGTTGAGCAAACCCTTGTCGACCCTGGACTCGACAAACAGCTGGTCTAGTGCGGGAATCAAGGACTCAGAGTTCAATTGTCTCCTTGTGCTTGAACTTCCGACCAGCCCGCTCGGCAGAACGAAATCTAAACTGATTACCATATAACTCGAACTCAAAGTGTGGTTTATCAAGAACCGTTGTTTCGAGAATTTCCTCGCTGGAAAGAGGTAGCGACGAGTTCGGCGTGTGAGATGGTGGCAGTGTTGAGTAAAGTGGGATAGCGAGGGTAAAGATCGAATTCTGCTTTGGGATCACTGCAACGGCGATTATCATGCGAACCCGATCATCATGGTTTAAGCTCACATTTTACCGCGTTCGATTTCGTGATGATTTTGAAAGCGTTCTCGGACTCGTGGAGGATGATGCCAGTAAGACCGACAAGACAAGGATTTTTACTCTGACGAACTAATTATCCCCAGTGAGCTAAAGGATATCTAGCGAGCAGAACTAGCGAGGCACATACCAGTAATAACTGCACCGTGGAAATCAGCTTTGACAAGCTTGGGATGTAGTGTCTGAGAGGACGGGATCGATTTCGGCGTTGGTGGTGCGCCACTTCCTGGGGCCAAGCTCAGCGCGAGAAGCTCGGACATGTAGCCCATCCAAAGATGGTGTAATGGAATGAAAAGTTGATATCTCGTCGGCATTTCAGCGCATCATGATTTAATGAAATCAAGTCCGACGCACTGGGCTTGAGCCTTATCCAATTTCCATACCCCCTTTTCCTTTGCTTCTCGCTTCCCTATCACCTTCAGCTTTTGACGCTTCTTCAGCTCGCGAATCTTCTGACGCTTATCTTCCTCTGCTTTCTGTTTCCGAGTGTCTCGCACCGGGTTTTCAAGGAGAATCTGGCGTCCTTGAACACGATTGGCATAAACGCTGCCAGGATCGGAGGTTGCGGTAAGATTTGAAGTGACATAGTTGGGTATGTAAGGTGTGCTGCTCCTGAAGGTAACTCGACTTCCCTGGAGGAAATTCTGCATCAGGTTAAAGCTATGCAAAAGACAGAGATTCGGACCGTGAGACTCGAGAGCTCTTTGTACGGGTCTATCTGTTTGGCATTACTTTTATCATCCATTCATGTGTATGAGGCAGTATAGAATAGCTGAGTAGGGAAAGTTACCTTTGAAAACCGTGTTGCGGTTAAATAACTCAGAGATAGGTCCTATTTGGCAGTGTCCTTGGAATCAAATAATACGAGCACCTGACTCGCACCAAACATAACTACGAGTATAATGCCAACAAAAACCATATATGAAACGAGTGTGGGTACGCGGTAGCCGCCATAGGATATATGAGGAGCAAGCTAAACAATAATGACTGTGAGTCCTTCCAAGGTACAGAGCGCTAATGTGATACCGCAACTACTAGTCCTTCTGGAATAAGGAAACGAGAACATTCCGAGCGTTTCAACGAAAGGGGAGAGATACCTGTTAACAGGTGCTGCGGTGGGGTCTCAGAAGAATTTGAGCCCTCTTGAACCTCCCCAAAGCTTTCTTCCACCATGGCAGTCGTTCGTCGACCCTGGTTGAATAGCCTGCAGGAATGTGTGGGTCTGCCTGCGCACTCGCTGTCGAACGTACGTCTGGGAAACCCTGCGATGCCAGAGTTTGTCCACCTTGTGACTTCGCGGAATGCTGATGCTCCAACAATGCAGCTGGTCTGTCGTCGGAAGGGCCCTCGGATGGCGTCGAATATTGTGAACCCGAGGATATTGTTGTGGTTCGACGAATAGTAGGATTTGAATTCTGAGAGTTGGTAGCGCCAGCCAAACTGAAGAGTGTACCGCCGTCGCCTGCAGGATTGAACCCCAAGTCCAGCGCCTTATCGAGGTTCACGTCGAACTGTAGTTCTGACTGTAGCTTGTTCAGTTCCTCTAACGGTAGCTGATCTTGTTGCTGAGTGATATTCTCCCCCGGCTCCGCCTCCTCCACTTCTTCGCCCTCCTCTATAATTGGTGGCTGACTCACTCCTACTTCGTTATTTTTCTTTGCAGAAGAGAGGACGGTCTCCATAACAGAGGCCCAGTCCTCGGTTCCACTCTCGAGCTTGATCTCAATCTTCTGTAGAGGAGGAACCCTATCTTTTCCGCCCTCTTCGTACTTGTCTTCAACGGGGTTATGACCTGAAAAGGAGCGCTTTCCAGGACGTGGTGGTGAAGGGAGTCCATGGTTCAAGAAGTCCCAATCAGAGGAAGAAGATAGCCTGGGTGAGCGGGAGTCGAGCGATGCCGCTCTTACATCCGAAGAAAACAAGAGTCCATCTTCGGTGACATTCTCTGTGGACAATGCACTCCACTCTTTCCTCCTGTTTCTATCGACTGGTGTCCCTCTCCCGACGTATTTAATCGCAGGCCATGAGCCGCGGAGGATAGAGGTGGACCGTTCCGGCGAGAGCTTGGCGGAACTAAATTTCTTCTTTGTTTTCACGAGGGGTGGGAGTGGAGTAAGTTGGGATGCAAATGACATAGATCGGGATAGTGCGTGGATAGATGGGGATGCTTCGGCTGAAGCCGACGCAGAAGGAAGACGAGCTGATGAGGGAGGTAAGGACGATGCGGGTTCCGAGGCGGGCGATTCGGAAGTGGATGTAGCTGGTGAGTTTTGAGTCGAGAAGGAAAACGTCAAGTCGAGGGAGACCTCTCTGAAAGCCTCGAAAATAGTCGCAGTGTCAGAGGCATCATCCCTCGAGGACGAGGACGCAGGCTGTACAGCAGAGATATTGTCGTCATCCCTGGGTGTTACTGCTGGCTTCTCCTTGGCCAGGTTCTGAGAATGCTTCTGAGAATGCTGGTCTGTAGCTGAGCTCGCGCTGAGACTTGATGTCAGTGAAAAGAAATTGCGAATTTTAGACACGACGTACTTGCCGGTCATGGTGTATTGCCTGGATTTGTGTATTTGTTGAATTGCTGAAAGAAAAGGAAGGCGTAAGAGATAACGGTTTGTGTAAGCGTGGTGAATACGACTGGCAATCTCAGAGAGATGAAAGTTGTCCAGCAAGCGGGACAGAAGGAGGCAACGTTGGGAGGAGAGGGGCAGTGGGCGTAATGCGACTGAAGGTTCACAATGTGGCCGTCTGGCCGTCCGGTTTCCAAAGCCACGGACAGCTCGGGTATTAGCAAGGAAATCACTGATAGAAAGCGGGGTGGCCATGATACTTGCTTTTTTACGTCCGAAGGTAAGCGGCGTTTCATGTAAGAGTTAAAGTAGTTCCTATTGCTTCGGGAACTCACACAAGAAGTTCCCTATGGTATAAAGTCCGGTCAATTCTATCTTATCCAAGGCGTCGAGTTCTAAGCTAGTTAAGGTTGAGTCTTGTTTCGATTCGATAGGTAGAACCAAGTTGTAGGGAAGTCGAAGTGGATACAGGGAGTTGAAGGGGACTAGTTACAGTGATTTAGATACCTTTCACGTTCCGCCTTACGGCCCCACGTACTGGCTATATTTGCCCCGCACTGAGTTGTTCGACCTGAAGTTCCCGCACATCGACGATGTGATCGTTTTTTTTGCATCCACCTACATATTTTTCACTCGGTCCCTTGTTTAAAGCTCAGCGCAGACCGTACGAAGGCCAAGCTCTGGACGTTTGATGAGTGGCTTGTTGCACTTCTCTTCCCGCTAGTAGCCGTTGTTACCAATCCTACGGCTTTCGACGAAGCCTTCCAAGCGCAAAATGCTCAGTACTCCTGCCGCTGGTAGTCTTCAGGAACGTGTTTTGCTGTGTATAAAAACAGCACGAAATTCGGAGGGTTGGTTAATGGTTTACATGGGGCATAGGCCCTAAACTCACTGAAAATTGTCCAGTGTCGGAGATAAAATAGTTGGAGCACCGATAAATAGTCCGCACTATTTTGTGCTGGACTCAGTAGCGATCAACATACTCAATTTGCGATTTTTTGGTCTAGCGGATATGTCGCTGTCTGTGTTCCGAAGTCAGTGTGAGAGTTTTTCCACATCCTGTGTTTGGTGACTAATTAGTTCCGATGCAACCGCATTGATTCTTCCATTCGGGATTAGCGCCAGAGCTACGACCATCTGTTTTTTCTATCTCCAGGCTCAATGAAAAGTAGTCACAATCTTTGCCCAAAGGACAATTATGGACCCGCAGTCTTCAACATGCTCTTGGTAATTGCGCATAGTTCTGGGCGCCTATGGTGACAGACACAGCCTCCTGAGCTATGGGCGAATAAAAGGGCCGAGGTGGCTCTTGTGCTCCATGTCCTCCTAGCCCCATACACCTCCCCCACCCATCTACCAAATTCCTCCCAACTTCTCATCCCACTCGTTCTCAAAGATCACTTTGACCATGCCGTTCTTTCAGGGGGCTTACGATTTCGAGATTAACGGGGGGAACTTCTATGAAATTGGTCGGGATCAGACCACCCGCACCATCGACTCGTCGCTCAACGTTTCGGGGAGCAACAATAACATAGATATGCGCCATAGCTACTCGCGCGAGGATTCTCGGAGCTTTAGTGCGCTACTTTTAACTGATCTACACTATCTTCAGACTGATAATCACATACAGACATCCAAGCCGACACTCGTACTGCATATGCAGGTCCTATGCATAGCCAAACTTCCACGTATCCTGGGTGTATGTCTTTTTTTGGGGCTTCATGCTGCTACGCACTCAGATAGTCATAGATGAACAAGTGCCACCCACCCCTCCGCAAACAGCCCAGATGAAACCCCAAGCTGTGCCACAGGAGGACCCCCAACTGATGATGCAATACCAGTGGTACTGGGCTCAATATATGGCTTATTTGAACAGCCTGCACGCCCGCCGTCAAAGTGGCCAAGAACTATCTCCTAGTCGCTCCGCACCTGAGCAGCTACGCGATCAGGTTGAATCGAGAGTTCCTGCCCAAGAGACGTCGAGGTCTCCCCCGCTTTCTATCGCTCAGGAGAGCGAGAGGGACGAGGAGATGGAGAGACTAAGGGAAAGTCTTGATCGACAGCACATTCACAACTACTTCGAGTACGAGACTGTTCCACAGCCTAGTGTGTCCCCGGCTGCGTCTCGCCAATATACCCCAGCCTTCAACTAGTTTTGTCAATGTTTTTGATTTCACGTCTTGCGTTATGTTTTTACGAGCAATATGATACCCCGGTTCATGCACAAGTAGTATATATGTTTTCGGTATAGAGGGTGGCAATGCATTATCTGCGCCTTTATGACGTTACGGCGAAAGCAGGATCAACACACAGCACCTGGGAACAACCAATCAGAACGTGCGAAAAACGACAATGCCGGTGCCTACTTACCTCCCCAACGTAAATAAAACAGTCATCACCAACAGCTCTCCAATTAGCGTGTATGAATCCTTCAGTCGTCAAACCCTGGAATGCGGCGATAGATGCACATGTATCCCCAGATTTAACGACGTAAACCTGCTGACAGTCCCTCCCAACGACTCCCAAGCAAAGTTGCTGATTCCACCAATGAGACAAACGCTAATCTGGACGTGTGTGTGTGTCATAGACGCACCTGCCCGGGATACAAGTTGCTGCAGTTTACGTCGATAAAATCTGAGTTTTCGAACCGGATCTGCCAACTAAGCTAGCACAATCAAATGAAGTTCCACTGGCTGTTGAGGATGTAGGTATAGACCTTGGTGCATTCTCGTTCTTGCCGATTCTGTCACAGGTGTCGCCAGACTGAACGGTGTAGAACCTGTTGCACTCGGGGTCTTGTGCACCTACACCTATAAAACTCAACCTTGGGAATCAGCGTCAATACTTTGTGCGTCGAAAGTTCTAAGGGAATCACCGGCGATGAGCGCAAGGCTCAAAGAGAGAGAGACTAAGCGTTTCAACATTGTGCAGAAACCGAGGTGGATGGCTTTCCGACAGAATGCGACAGAGTCCCAAGAATTTTACTTCCCTCTAATATGTGTTTTTGAGTCCTACTTATCGGGGATACAAGTCGTCGCTTGCAGGGCTTAGGAACTGTCTCTGATGTTTATCGCCACCGTTAACAGGGCCGTTGATTCTTGGTACCTGTTTTTCAAGGCAAGGATTCTATAACTGAGATGTGTATCATTTATGAAATGTGCGCAGGACGGGCATTTTGCTCCGCGAGCTTGCGGGTGTGACTCGCCTTCACGTCATTTATCGCTTCGTGACACGACTTCGGGCTTCTGAGGCCTAATGCCTAAGGCTTCTGAAGCAGGACAGTGGAACGTGACTGCAGGCGTTGTTTTGTAGTTAAGGGGTGAGGCTTGTTATTTTATATAAATGGCAAACTAGGTAGATTGGAATAGGTAGCACAAAGAGAATCACCCTCGTTGCTGGTGCGGGATCGCGACATAAAACCTACAGTTTACGCAGTTGGTGATCTGTGCACGGGGAAGGTGTCCCGCCCTTCCTGGCGATTATGCTTAAGTATATTCTCTACGAGTACTCATATTGATTTGCCATCGAAATAATCAACCACCGGGGATGCAAAAAAGATGAAAAGAAAAAGAAAGAAAGAAGTGCAATGTACCACCGGCAAAATAGAAGGAGCAAGTAAAGGCACGAGTCGGACTGCAAAACCCTCACGTCTGAAGGGATAACATTGGAGTGACATTGGGGCCCAGGTAGCGCCTGCGACCTTGATCGCCTTCTGTGGACAAGGTCATTACGCTAATAGAAAGGGAGGAAACTCACAGCCCCTCTGTCTTTTTCCAGATAAAGATGAAAATAACCCTAAGATTCGTTGTCCCAGTGGAATCTTCAACTTGCCCACTTCCTCGAGAACCTTCTGAATTTGCACCTCAACCTCTCAGCTCTGGCGTGCACAAACCTCGTCCTATCCATTCGTTCAGTGAGAACATTCTGCAGAGCATGATTCACCTGTCTGCCTCCTGCATTCAATTAAGCTTTGTTCTAAGCTCTTCCAGCTCCTTCCACAACAAGATTCCTTCCCTTTGGTTCGCCTCTTGAATCACTCCCTCGACAATGCGCCATGCATCTTCGGGTGTACGATCCTTCAGACGATCGGCGCTCGATCCCTTGTCGATGAGTGGTTTCCAATACTCGGCCTTGAGCTCTGACTCTCTTGATTCGCCAAGCTCCTTATCTCCAACATAGTTCCACATGGTTGACACGAGGACTACCCTGCTCATAGCAGCACCGTCACACAACTTTTTCAAATAACCGAAGATACTTGTGCGAAGAGCCTTGCATACGGCTGTCTATGATTCGGTGGAGATAGATGAGCCTCACAAGTCTGAAATTCCCTTTATATCCACGTAGACGCGTTGTTCGTCACGAATAATTCTATCCCTGAAGTAGGGGAGCAGGCTACTTACGACTGGGTCAACCACCCATCTATATCTGACAGGATCCGCATATCGGATCCTTGGGTGTCGTCGAAGCAGGGCGATCAAGGAAGACGACCCTATCCCCGTACTTGTACTTGGGGTGCGTGACGTGGATTGCTTCAACTTTGGTTGTCTTGGTTTCGAGGTTATGTCCGGCACGTTCATCGAACGTGCCGCTTCGTCTAGTTAGTAGGTCGATGAACTAGACGTGTTGGGAAAGGACGCGCATGAAGAGAGGTCAAGTCACAGTAGGGAAGGGGGCACCCCCTATGCTTTTTCCGGACCCCGTAATTCCCACAGAGCTAGGTGGGTATGGGACCAGTTAGTGCGGATTCCTTTGAGTGAAGGTAGGCGCTACCCAATAACGATGTCGTCTTTTGGAAGTTCCTCGATGGCGGAGATATCCATGGAAAATGTTGGTGGATTAAGCTCAAGAATGATCAGTGTCCAACGAAGCGATTCTGCCGTCTACAGGTAGGTGATGTATTTGAAGACCGCGGAGACGAACAACAACATATGCAGCCATGTGACGAAGGACCTAAATGTGGCCAGCAACGCGACCCAAACGCAAATGAGTGCAAATGATTATGATAAGGAATTGGGTGAATGCTACGTTTATAACACACCATTGAATTCATCCACTCGATATATTTGGCGATCAGCAGTGGGCTGAATTTCATGCCCGAACGAACCTCAATCGCACGATCCATAAATCCTTTCCTCCCTTCCAACCTACACATGACTGTGAATCGAGCCCAACGCGACAGACCCCTGATTTGGCTGGGTGCTTAGAACGCTCCTTAGTGAGCAGGGTTGACGTGACTGCATTGTGCACAAGGGCGTGTAGATATTTATAGGTGATCCGACGCTGTTTGCTTGGTGGTTTCTTGCCTGTAGTTGCCAACTTTGCCAAGTGGACGTGAGGGTGTAACGCTTCGCACAGGACGTTACTCTGGAAAATAACGTGGCAAGGACACCAAGGTTAAGGCGCGCGCCGGTAGGCTCTTACCGAAACCACTTTCTGCGAGATACTGTACATATGATTCTACATAGGCTTCTTCAAATTAGAGGTGTCAGCGCAAACACGCTGTCACCTCTAATAGAAAGCACATGTGGGAACCACAGCCGCGAACATTCGACAAAAAAAACACACACACACACGCATCTCGACCTTTTCATCACATCTGAGCGAGCGAGGACCTCAGAACTTCCACTTGATCCTCGAGACGCTTTTCTGTCGTGAAGTCAATACCATTTGCGCAGCCCGAGTTTGACAGAATCTAATCCCTCGATCGACCAACTCCTCCTGCAACAACAGCGCCTGTCCACCTCCTCCTCCAAACTTTTCAAGAAGCCTACCGACAATCCTCCATGCCTCTTGACTTGTCTTCTGGTCCATACGATCGACAATAGACCCTCTGTCAATGAATGGCTTCCATAATCCATTCTTGAGCTCAACCTCGATTCGTTTGCCCTCGCGGGGTTTGCAGTTGTCCCATAATGTGGAAACGAGAGAAACTCTGTTCATCGCAGCTTCACCGCATAGTTCTTCGAAGATTCTAAAACAGCGGAAGGATGAGCCTTCCAGATGGTCGTCTGTTATACCTTGGAGGTATACGACACCGGTGAGCTTGACGTTATTCTCGTATCTAGAGGGAGGACGCATTAGCTGTGTATAACCACCGTCAATGAGATGAGTGATGTGATGTGACGACGTACGTTTTCTTCAACCACCTCGTGATGGCGTAGAGAGTTTCGACTTGAGACCGGCGGGGGTCGTCAAAGGTAGGTGTGTCGAGGAGGACGAGCCTATCACCGAATTTAGGGTGTCCGGTGATGCGGGAGGCTCTGATTCGGGTTGTTGAAGGTACGGGTACGGGACCCGCCCGTTTAGGTTTGGTTGGACTTGGCCGACCACTCAGGAGGTCGATGAACTGGAAAAGGGGGAGGAGGTGCCACTGTTGGATACGCTTTTATTGGTTGAGCGGTGGCGCGCACTCACGGTGCTCTTTCCGGAGCCAGATACCCCAAAGAGCCTGGAAGCAAGGCATAACATCAACGTCTAGTAAGAAGCGCTGACAGTGAATTGATGGTATCGCACGCAATGATAATATCGTCCTCTTGAACTTGGTAAAATGGCTTCTTGGTTTTTGTCATGGTGAGTCGTCAGAGGACTTGTTCTGCAGTGGAGAGGACAGTTCCAGGATGTAGTGGTAGAGCAGACGGCTATTGGGCAAGGCGGAATTCCCACTGTTACCTTCCTGTGCTGTGGAGGGATAGCTTGTGCACGCAAGGTGCTGGGGGTCGTTACGCAATAATAGTTGCCTTGAGGATTACTGGTATTCTTTATTTGCCACCGCAGAGCTTCCAATTCGATCGGTAGAAGCTCTCGAAGGGGTGGTGGTGGGGACAGTTGGGGGATTGATATCGGCATATGCTGCGCTGTGGAGGAACAGCTACAGCATGCGGCCGTAACCTCATAATGAATGTCTCTGGGATCGTTCCATCATGAAGTACTGTGGGTCTGGGCTCGGATTCCGTTTGTTCCAGTTCCCAGGTCGTGTTTGGCGCGTGGCTGTTGGTTAATAAAGTGGGGGATAACAAAAGACGTCCCCTGTGAAGCGGAATAGCTGGTTGGTGTATCCCAAGCAGGTCGTATGCACATATCAAACGATGTCGTCTCTTGAGTCGATGGTGTATAGGAAGTGTCGACAAGGCATTGTGACTGACAGTACACTTCTAGTACACGACAAACCAAGGAATTATTAAGGTAAAGTCGTCGCCTCTTTCTTACACGACCTTTGCCATCATATCTCTACCACATCACTCGCTTCATTCGCCTTGCGGTCAACGGGCAGACCGAACTCGATACCAAATTCATACCTCGACAACCCACCTTCAATCGCATCCTCAATCTTCTCCTCACTCCCAACCAACGCATCACTATAGATTAGGCCCGGCGAAACCAAAGCCTAATTCCTTCCGAAATTTTGTCCCAACCCACTACCCGTCATCATTGAAAACGAATAATTCCGAATGTCCTAGTTCCCAGAATTAACGAAAATAATCGTCAATCCGTGTCTCTACCAAGTTAGCCGTCTCCTGTAAGTGACGTTCAACGATTGAAAGCAAGCAATAGTTGTTCTAGCTTACGAGAGAATGGATCGGATATTGTTGCGAGGTAAATACTCACGAGAGTAGAAGCCTGCAAAAGTTCTTTGCGACAAGGGGTTCAATAATTCAGTCATCCTCCAATGTGCCGGCCCCTCTGCCAATGACCTTGTTGATCTGCTGCATCCTGCGTGATTCCATCATCAATTCCGTGGAGGACTAGACTTAATAGGGGGCATATTAGATGCGAAGTCTTTACAGAATGACGGTTAACTTCTGATCTTCCTCCCAGTTTCCAGCTTACGATGACGAAATGCCCAAATGTTATCTAACGTGCTATAGTACTATTTATGGCAGTGGGCGCTATAGGGGCGCTATAGGGTTTCAAAGCCGAAATGGCTTTGTGTTATGGGTTATTGGCGACTTATGGGTTGTTGCTTACAGATCGCTGTGAACGAACTTTGTCATATGGAAATCCTACGAGTTATTACAGAGTGTGGTTTACGACAGGTATGGATCAAGATAGAGGCGACTGTCATTGGAACGTGTCATATCAATCATCAAATTTCCTTCCACCGTATTCCTCCAACACCCACCGAGACACTGACAGACTTGTCAACCTCCAGATCAATTGTATTCGGACGTTACATACTGATTCCTTATTGCATCCCTGATATGCACTACATCCTCCCCCGCTGTTCAGCTTCGCGCCGGAATTCTGCGAGCTGTTTCTTAAGTGCCTCCATTTCTCTCTGTGTTTCTTCGTTCTTTTGCCTTTCCTCGTTTGCCCTTCTCTCCGCATCTTCCCTCTGTCGCCTTTCCTCATCTGCCCTTCTGTCCGCATCATCTGCCCTTCTGTCCGCATCATTTGCCCTTCTGTCCGCATCATTTGCCCTTCTGTCCGCCTCCTCCATCTGTCGCCTTGGTTCCTCAGTACGTCGGAGATCCTTGATTCGGTCTTGGTTGAGCTACATTTTAGTTCCGAATTAGTTCCAATGTGACGGGTGCGGAAAAATGAGAAAAAGAAAAAAAAAGAAAAAAGAAAAAAGAAAAAAGAAAAAAGAAAAAAGAAAAAAGAAAAAAGAGAGAGAGGGAGAGGGAGAGGGAGAGGGAAAGAGGGCGAGCGAGCGAGCGAAAGAGGGAGAGAGAAGAGAGAAAAGGGCTTGTACAAACCTTATACTCAAACCGGGCTTCCTCCTCGTCCCAAAGCTGAATCATTCGCCTCAGGGTCTGAGTCGCCGGTATATTTACCATGCGCAAAAATGTTTTGTAGTACCCTGCCCACCGCGTTTTGTCGTACTCCCGCGCGGAACCGACACCAAAGCGAATACAGTCATAGGTGCCAGTCATGTCAGGCCCTTCTTCAGTACCTGGCCGCTTCATTTCTGTTCCTGTGTGAACACGAACACAGTGCAATATCATCCCGGCGAACCAGTAACAATTCTCAGTAAAGAGTCGATAGAGCGCTTTATTGGAGTGGATGACGCAGACCAGGTTGATAAATGCACCTAAGGAGACGAAGTTGGGTTGGAGGGTACGAGTAGGGACAATGAGAGGGGGGGCTTGGGACGATGGGCCATCGGAAACGCCGGTCGCCGGTGCAGAGGCGGTATTACCACCTGCCTGGGACGATGGGCCATCGGAGACGCCGGCCGAAGCCGTAGAGGCGGTATTACCACCTGACTGGGACGATGGGTCATCGGAAACGACGGTCGTAGGTGCAGAGGCGGTATTACCACCTGCCTGGGACGATGGGCCATCGGAAACGCCGGTAGCAGGTGCGGAGGCGGTATTACCACCTGCCTGGGACGATGGGCCATCGGAGACGCCGGCCGAAGCCGTAGAGGCGGTATTACCACCTGACTGGGACGATGGGCCATCGGAAACGCCAGTCGTAGGTGCAGAGGCGGTATTACCACCTGCCTGGGACGATGAGCCATCGGAAACGCCGGTCGCAGGTGCGGAGGCGGTATTATCACCTGCCTGGGACGATGGGCCATCGGAAACGTCGGTCGCAGGTGCAGAGGCGGTATTATCACCTGCCTGAGAAGACCCTTCAAGGTCACGCAGGGCAATGGCAGCAACAGCAGGGGGAAGTGTTGGGGGGGGAGGAAGGTCGATCCAAGCAACAATGGGACTGGACGAGGTGTCGGGATGAGTGTTTGCAAAACTTATGGTATCATATGCAGGTCGACGACCAAAGATCTTCTGGCTCGAACCTTCAATCTTGCCCAGACTATCTTTAAACAACTTTTCAACACTGATACGTGGGTAACTGTGGCGACTTTCTTCCAAGAAGCGTGAGGATTCGTAGTCACGATCAATGAGCGAGTCCGAGTCGTCCCGTTGCGAGTCGTCCCGTTGCGAGTCGTCCCGTCGCGAGTCGTTCTTGGGTGCAGCTCTGCGTTGTACGACAAGGAAGCGCTCTGTAGGATCGGGGTCTTCACCTTCACGAGGAGTCCTCTTCAACGTAGCCACGATCCGTTCATGTTCCAACCCTTTCCTCTTCTTGAGGATCTCGAGACATGATATATACCAGTGATGAGGCCCAACAACAGCGGGGCTGCCATTGCGATAATATTCGAACATCATGTCTTTGTAGACTGTTACGAGAAGACTTTCTGATTCCGAGGGCCAAATCTGGTGCGGGTCTTCCAGAGGAGGGATTGTAGGAGCGCTCATTATGTGGAGAGATGTAAGGATGGAGCGAAGGAGCTTGCGAAAGGATGCAGAGGCCATGACTGTCTTATGTTGAACGTTATAAACCAAGGACGACAGACGACAGACCCACAACCCTGCTTTTGTTTGCTCTTGTATGCCGTCAAGAAGTTGGATACCTGAGTCATGATCATCGTGCATGTTGGTGAACATGAACATGTGCAGGTGTTTTGAACAACCCGAAAGGGAATCTCACAACTGGGAAGCTGGAACAAAGCTCGATGTTGCTCGTCGAAATTCCCAGTCAGGATCACAACTCCCTCAAGAACTCAAACAAATTCGTTCTAGAACTTGCCAAGGGGCCCGCGTGTCGTCCATAGATGAAAACCAATGCCGTATACAAGGAACTATGACTTGGACATGCTGACTCCTGGCACTAACATCATGGTTTTGATTCCTGATATCGATGAGGAAGACACGATAAGACATCATTCTCCAACACTAAATCGATGGCTAACTGCCTAGGGCCAATGACCGATACAGATTTTGGGGGACCAGCCTAATTAAAGATTCACCCCCTCGCGTCACTTGGGGCACCACGGCCATGCACCGCAGCTCGCAGCTATGCTTCTCTGCCCGGGGACATTTGCTGCTTCCGATGACAGAGCTAGATGAGGAGAAGGATTATCTTCAATGGAAATTACAAGTGAGCTGAGCCCTTTGCCCAGGTTATTACCACTGTGTTGGCACGACTGAACCTTCTTTTCAAGAGATCGTAGACCTCATGTTGGGTTGACAAAGATTGGACCCAGCAAAACGGTGGCCAAATTGACAACGTTTTTTTTTTTTTTTTTTGGGGGGGGGGGGGGGTTCCCCAATGAAGGCGTTGTAATGGTTATTCTACTCGTATATTACACGGAGGACAAGCGAGTAAATCGACGGCGTTGTGTGGTGAAGATGAGAAACATGGACACGAGCTTTCTGCCGTCGCCACAACAGTCATCTATCCATCAAGCCATCCAAGTCAGTCGACGCCGAAATGCATCCATGAGTCCCATCCGAGTTCTCGCCAGCTTCATCCTCCAAGCCTACACTCTCACGTCCCCGGATGATCTCAAATGGCTCCAGCGCGAGCTCATCGAAATACAGAAGAGACCAGAGGCATGGGGCCGTGTAATTCCGCTACTGGAGCATGCGGATCAGAATGTCTAATTCTTTGGAGCAGATACTGCCCAGGTCAAAATCGCTAGAGACTGGTACCTCTGATTGCATTGCACAAATGTTGGTGCTCGGCCAGGGTTTTTTTTCCGA
Source organism: Podaxis carcinomalis (assembly GCA_018524395.1). NCBI lineage: Eukaryota > Fungi > Basidiomycota > Agaricomycetes > Agaricales > Agaricaceae > Podaxis > Podaxis carcinomalis. Next base: position 25,646 of record JAEUWJ010000645.1, on the reverse strand, counting down.
AGGAGCCTGTAGAGGCTCTACGAGACCTCATAGTCCAATTGACTGCTTATTCCGTTGCCACGGGACGTAGCAAGTTCATCCTACGAAAGCTATTTGTAGCAATAAGTCCCCTGTCAATTCACTCAGGCATATTGGCTAAGGTCACGCACATCATTAGCGCTGAAACTAGTGCCAGGACATCCAACGAATTGGCCAGACTGGATAATGGCCTGTGTGACCATCTTCTCGGGACGTGGCGCTCCAACTGAGCGTATTCGCGATTTTTTGGCAATTGTCGCCACGGTGCCAAGTGCGGATTTACTTGCGCCCAGCAAGTACGTCTCCAACGTCTAAATCCATCAATTTCTCTACAGTCCGGAACCCTGACAGGAACGCGCGTCTAGAGTCCAAATGTTGCAGTCACTTACAGATGCTGTCTCTATGGTTGCTCCAGCCATCACGTCCTCGATCTTACCCACTTCCCCTCCACATTCCTCCGCTGCCTCCAGGCATGGATGACCATCTTCGCAACCAAGTAACGTCTGCACGTCTCAATTCTCATAAACGCTAATCCCATTTCTCCAGTGAACTTCATGCCCCTTATACCCATGCTTATCTCCCTCCCCAATCCAGCAGTCGAGGAAGCCTTCATCCCAGCATCAGATAGATGCCTTCCAGGAAATCTTATCCAAATCCGCACTTTCAGATGGCTCCGGAACACGTACTCTCATCTCTCATTGAACCTCTCCTAATCGCGTCGGAACAGTCATTGTTCGTGAGGTGGTCTCATCCAGAGACATCTCACCCATTGCACGTTCGATGGTGCAAATTGATCGTAAGCATTGCGCAATCACTCCACGTCATACCTTGCAGCCAATATCGCTTCCTTCTCACATCGTTACCTCAAATCAACGTCCCACCTTCGCTGCAAGTGGAAATACAACCTTGGTCAGGTACCATTACAAAGGGCCAACGAGCTCAGATAGCGACATCCCACCTTCGTGCATTCGTTCCTTTGGCTTATGTTGGCGTTCACTGGTCTCCCTGTGTATTTTGGTGTTGACAAGGTTGAGAGTGAGATGACGTTGGGATATTGATACTTGTTCCAAGAGGCTCTTTGGGGGACGGAGTATCACGTTGAGGATGGGCGAGGGCAACATTGCAGAGTTTGCTGAGCCTGTTTTCTGGGGGAGATGCATGGGAGAAGGAACAGGTTAGGGTTGCGAAAGCGGTGTATATTTAACTTGTGCAGGTGTTGAGGAGGGAGGTAGCGTTTCTGCCTCAGGGTTCAGTATGGAGTAAGTGAGCACTAATGATGGTTTCCAGTGTTGAGTTAATATTTATCAGTCCATAGACCAGGTTGTTAAATTCCAAATGTAAGGGCCATATGAACATGACCTTATGGGTGGAATTGGGCTTAATGTTTTGATGCAGGTACCGGAGGGACGTAGGTGACACCTTAATTAATGCGTAAGCTTGTTTTTCTTCTTTGTCCCCGAGAGTGCTAAAAGCCATATTCCAGATACTACGTTTTGCGGGAGGATATGCTCGGGTATTACATCAACGACCTCGTACAACGACTGAACATCTGGAAGGACGAAGATGGACGGCAGGTAGGTCATCATCACATGGCCACGAGGCGCGTCCAAAATGATATGTTGTGTAGCACCTAGAAGCCACGTTACACTTTATAATGTTGATCCAAGAAGCAATCGACCTAACCGAGAACTCACCCCATCTCCCTCGCTTATTCCAGTGCAGTCCGTATGCACAAATTTACGATGTCATTCCTTGAGTTGATGGTGTGTAGAAAGTGTCGACAAGGCGTTGTGTACACTTCTAGTACAACAAAAAAACCAAGAAAAAAAATAAAACACAATTATTAAATGTAAAATCGTCACCTCTTTCTTACACAAACCTTTACCATCATATCTCTACCACATCATTCGCCTTTGCGATCAACGGGTATGCCGAACTCGATACCAATTTCATACCTCGACAACCCACCTTCAATCGCATCCTCAATCTCCTCCTCACTCCCAGCCAACCCATCACTATAAATCGGGCCCAACGAAACCAAGCCCAATTCCTTTCCGATCTTTTGTCCCAACCCACTCCCCCTCATCCCACCCCGTTCGACGTGTTTCACCTCCAATAACCCCCCACCACCATCATCCCCGCCACCGTCCAATTCGGGAGTTTGAAATCTGCCTGCCCGAGAGGGGTCAACGTTTCCCCTCTGTGCACGAGCCGAATAGATGTTGGTAGATGATCCGTAACCACCTGATGAAGTCGCTAGGTATCCGGATGGATGTGTAGAGACGTCATGGTGAGGCACGGGACAGGGGAAGCTGTGTTATGGGCGATTTGGTGTGGAGAAGGGAGGGTGAGTGGGGACGTACTATCGCCTTCATCTGGATAGTTCTGAACATCCGTGTCGTCCTCTACGGGTTTGCCTTTTTGTTGGATTGGAACTTGATCGATTGAGGCTGGGGGGTGGTGTGTCGAGTAAGGGCGAGGCGGGTAGTATAGAAGAACGTACGTTGATTTGCTGGACCGCCTTTGCGTGTAGAAGGTTGTTCGCTGGTCATGGTGGTTATGTTGTATGTTGCGGAAAGTGTCGGCTCGGATCAATATATGTAAATTACCCCAGAAAATGACGTCACGAGATGAATTGACTGGATCAATAACCATTGTGGGGGACGAGACGAATTTGAACCTACACTGACACACACCAAAGGGATCTAAGAAACCAATACCCTGTCCATCCTTGGGAGATTACGGCCCATGTGCAACACTGTCGTAGTTGTCTTCATCTGAACCTGGACTGTTACTTCCACCTGATCCAGCCGTGGATGCACTACCCCAATTACCTTCTTCAACATTGCCAAAATCTGGCACAGAGCCAGGACCGTATCCATCAGAGTCGCTGCTAAAGTTCTTCATGGACAATGGGACGATACGATTTTATATTCAAGCACCAGGCAGTACATATATAATACACGATTCAGATCCAAAGCCATCAATTCATTTAACAATTTCCACCTCATTTCCTCAAACCGAAGCCTCCTAACCCTCACGCACAACCTCTCCAAGCGCCTCCTCGAAAATCTTACACCCCTTCTTCATATCCTCATCACTCACATTCAAGGGCGGAATAAACCTAATCGTTTCATACACGCTCGTCGTCAGAATCAACATCCCCTTTTCGATACACCTTTTCGCCACTCTGCTCGCTAGATGTTCCGGTGCACCTGAGACGACTCCGATGTCGCGTGCGGCGCCGGGGCCGGTTGGCGATGCAAATTCCATACCGACCATGAGTCCGCGTCCGCGTACGTCGAGGATGTAGGGTTTGAGTGAACGGTCTTTTTGTAAAGATTTGAGGAAGGAGATGAGTTGCTTTGAGCTGTGTGGGGTCCCGTTTGTGTTTGGTTAGTTGAGGTATAGGTGGGTGGTGGAGATACGTACCGGAGTGCAACGTTGTCGAGTATCTTGTCCTCTTTGAATACTTCCAGGACTTTGGTCGCGGCGGCACAAGACACGGCGTTCCCAGCATAGGTTCCTCCCTGATTAACATACGTATTATCACTGCATATTCCCCCACTACGTTAGAACCACTCACCATAGACCCAGGCTTAAGCTTATCAGTCAACTCCCTCCGGCTCACAACGCCACTAATCGGGAACCCATTCCCAAGTCCCTACATAAAAAAAGATCAGTACTATATAGGATCCACAACCACACGAAAAAAACATACTTTGGCTATAATCATAATATCCGGTCTCACCCCACTCTCCTCAACAGCAAACATCCTACCCGTCCTCCCAAATCCAGTCTGTACCTCATCCACAATCAACAAAATCCCATGCCGATCACACACCTCTCTCAATCCCTCCAAAAATTCCTTGGGCGCAGGTACGTACCCTCCTTCACCCAACACAGGTTCGACCAATATCGCAGCGGTATCTTTAGGTGCGGATTGTTGTGCTAGGAGCAGATCTAGTTGGTACAGAGATTGGTCGGTTAGGATTTGAGTTGGTGTGGATGGCGGGAGGTTAAAGTGATGCCAATATGGGAATGGGATTGAATGGACTCCTGGCTGGAGTAAACACGTTATCAACCTGCTGGTATAGTACGAGGGTTTGGGGCGAACTCACCATAAGAGGTAAAGTATGTTCCGAATAAATCGTCTTGCTCTTCGTGACAGCCATAGCCCCGTATGTCCTCCCATGATACGCGCCTTGCATACATATAATGTTTTGTCTCCCCGTGATATACCTAGCCATCTTCATCGCAGCCTCCACCGCCTCAGAACCCGAGTTCCAGAAGAAGAATGAATCCAAGGACGGGTCAGGCATCACGGGTAAGAGGCGCTCGACAAGACGAAGATACGGCTCATGCAGAGCTATACTACACTATCCTACAAATCAACACCAAACGAATGGTAATAGGATAAGAGCACACAAACCTGAGAATGAACGAGCTTCATGCACTGCTCAGCTGCAGCCCGACTAACTCTCTCATTCCCATGCCCTACACACACACACACGCTCAACGCAAGGTCTCAAGAAATCCAAACGACACATACCAAGATTCGTAACCCCAATACCACAAGTGAAATCCAACATCCTGTGTCCATCATCATACCGCACATAACTCCCCTCACCCTTAAGCATAATCCCCTGCGTAATCCTACTCACCCCCTTCGTAACATGCCTCTCCCCAAGCTCACGAAGAGCCGTATAATCCGTCTGAGACTCTACGCCCTTGCTCATCCATCGTGAATGCTGAAGAAGACCTTTGGGCAGGCGGGGGATGTTCCGAAGTGCGACTCGCGACAGCATCATCTGCGTGCGTGATGATGGTGGGGTATGTATGACTCAGAACGGTGGAGAATCGGACATAAAATAGGGTTCAAATCGACGTCCCCACGGGGCTGATCCACCACCCGAGAAGAATAATCATAATCATAACGAATCGTCAGTAGAATTGTGGGGTCATGTGCGGATGTTGTATCTAACTGTACCAACCGATCATTGAACGACGAACACATTCGAGAAAATCACGGGCATTACTACGTACAGAAAATTGAAAAAAAAAGAGAGAGAGAGAGAAAAAAAGATCCAATGAAACAAAGCTCGGTCACAACGAGGTGCATTAGGCTACCTCGCTTCGAAACCCCTTGGTGGGGGTAGAAACTAGAAATCAGAGCGGCGTAGATGAGGGGGGTCATGGAATTGTAGTCTGTGGACTTGTGAACCGTGCAAAAGTATGCATGCGTATGAGTGTAGTAGTCATCAAGCAAAGCGAGAGAGAAAATGACTTGAAAAAAAATGAGGCTGGATATTCATCCAAGCACCATATCACGCGAGGCAGACGCGCCGCCCGATTGGCCCCGATCACTAGCACCAGTAATCGTCTCTGCCCTTCTGCGTCCCTCAATAGGACTTGAAGGCGGAGGAGGCCTAACACCCGCAGCACCCTCACCCCCAGCTACATTCACATTCACATTCACCCGCCGCAGCGAGCGAGGAAGCTGCGTAGCCGTATCCGCACCGTCCTCCCTCCTCTCTCTCTCTCTTTCCCTCTCCCTCTCCCTCTCCCTCTCCCTCCGCTCCCGTCTCTCCCTCCTCCCACCCGAATCTTCCTCATCTCCCTCCTGGTGCTCGCGCTCGCGCTCCGCACCATGCGCGTGTCCATTATGGTTATTACCCGACCCAGCATTATCATCATCCACATCCTTCGCACTACACCAGAACCTATGCCCTTCACTCCACGCCGTACTCTGACACTCCTTTCCACAATACTTGGCCTTCCTACACCTTCTACATTTCGCAAATTCTCGCGGGTACGCTTCCCATCGTCCACACAACACTAAAAAAAATCGTACGCAAATCATCAGTAACAGACACACGAAAAAGGTCCCAAATAAAAACACTCACTATTCGCACACTGCCGAATCCCACCCCGATTATCATCCTTCCTACACGCATTCCTCATCACCACCCCCGCCCAATACTGAATCTCAGGCGGCAACCTCGGTACCGTACCCCCATTCGCAGCAAGCTCACTCGAACTCGGTTTAAACGTAAACCTCTCCACAAGACTAAACACATTCGTCTGTCTCGGCTGTTGTGGTCCACTCCCTCCATTCCCAACCGTACCCCCACCACCACCCCCACCAATCACATTCGAACTCGACCCAGACGAAGAACTCCCACCACCCGAAGACAAAGCTCTCTCCTTCCCACTCCTCGCACCTGCACCTCCAAGTGGAAGTGCACTAGACGCCATAACAGAACTCCCATTAAACGTCTTGAAGTAACTCCCATCTTTCTGCATCGGGGGTGGAATCATGGGTGCCTTGCCCTTCCCACTACTCCCGCCCGTATTAAACCCGCTTGCTTGTTGTTGTTGTTGCTGATACGCCAACGTCGCAGGGTGGAAGGACTGACGCGGTTTATAAAACGCCTGTCGGACATGCGGGTATTTACTCAAATACGCCAAAAGTTGGAGTCCAAGCAACACATCCTCGTCGCGGTACGGCCCTGGGTATGTCGGCGCGGTAGTAGCAGTCCCAGGTGTAGTCGTCGTACTACTATTACTCGCCGTGCTTGAAATCGTGTTCGTCGCGGTTATCGGCCCGGGACTCGGAACCCGTTGCGTAGTCGCAGTCGTATAGTTATTGAAATTCGTATTGGCGGCAGTAGTTGCGGGGGTGGTGGTGGTGGCGGTGGTGGTGGTGGAACTGCTTCCAGCCCCCGCACCTACATTCGTCCCTACACCAGAACTACCATGCTGTCCAGGAGCAGTACTAGAAGGGATAACCCCGATCCCAGATCCCGAATTCGTCCTCTGTCCAAGACCAAGTGCACCACCCGTCGAAGGCCCCGGAGCAGAAACCAAAGGCTCCGTAAACGGTTCCGGTGCTGTCCCCGACCTTCCTCGCATCCCTACACCCATCCGGGATGGAGTTGGACTAGGCGACTCACTAGGTAACCCGACGACCGCAGCGCGGGGCGTAACATCCGGCGCCTGATGCGGTAACGTATGTGTATGTGCATGTGCATGTGTATGTGTATGCGTGTGCGTATGTCCATGTCGTCCCATACCAACACCGAACCGAGGCGTACCCTCAATAGCACCCGGCGCACCAGGCGGCGCGCCCATCGCAAAATCCTCCGTCGCTTGTTGATCCAAACTCACAATCCCATCTTCCACACCTACATTCACACCTACACCCACGCCCACACCAACCCCTAATTCCCCAAGATCTTCATTGATAATGATATGATGCGCGCCTTCGATACCAGGTAACGTCTGCGCCGCTGGTGCGTTTTCAGACACGATGCCAACAGCACGACGGCTAAGTGACAACCGTGTGCGATGGGGCGGTGGAGCAGTGGGCTGACGCTCAGGGGAGGGTGACGCGGATACGGATGTGGATGCGGATGTAGATGTCATCCCATTGTTCATAGTCATGGAATTATTGGATATGGAGGATTGAGTTGACTGGGTGGTATCTTCCATATCGACATCTTCAGCCTCGCCCTCCCCATCGCCATCATCTTCAGTTTCGGTATCAGGTCGTGACGTGTCGGTTGATGGTGAGGGTGAAGGTGATGTTGCGGAACGAGAACGGCCATTGACGATTGTCGAGTTGCTGAGATTGCTAGAACGTTGCGGCTGAAGCGTGATCGAGGTAGTTGTCACAGCATTATTGGTGTGTGGGTGTGGGGGATTGGTGGTAAGGGTTGTATCCCATACAGGACGGGCAATGACAGTTCCACTGCGCTCTCGGTTGGAAATGACGACAACGCCGGTAGGTGTCCCAGTTCCCAAAGGCGTAGCAGCGGTCGAGTTGTTGGTCGAAAGGTCAGTGTCGCTGTTCGAGGCGGAAGTCGACGTGGATGGTCGTGGGGTTGGGAATGATGTACTAGGAGCAGTCGAGGATCCAGCGGAGGTAATAAGGCTCCTTTCTGGGCGTGGCGAAATGTCCATTGGTTCGTCCTAAATGAAAAAAATTCAATTGGTCAATCACACTTATCCCACGATAAGACTATACCCTTACCTCTTCGGCTACGCTCTGCTCCCTGTTAGTCCGCTGAGAACTACTCGGTGTGGTCTGAATATCATGTAGTCGTGTAACTTGCTGATGCTGCTGCTGCAATACCTGATGTGGTCGTGGTAGCACCTGTGACTGAGTCTGTGTAGGGGGTCGCTGAGTCGGCTGTTGTTGAATCGTCTGTTGAGTCTGCATCAATTGCATCTGCTCCATCTGAGTCCTCTGCAAAGCTCTCGTGAGAGCCAACGCCTCCTCTCTCTGTCGATTCTCAATCGCAGCCTGGCGCCTTGCATGCCTCTGCTCCCTCGTCTCCCTCGGTATACCAGTAGCACTCGAACTAGGACCAACAGCAAAACCCTTACTCGCCAACCACGCCTCCAAAATACACCCAACAACATCCAGTGTACCTGCTTGAACAACCCTCCTCCGAATCTGCTCACTCCCCCGCACACCGATGTTGACGACACACTGGAAGGCGAGGGAGAAACGGTATGCGGCATGTTTATCGAAGACGGGGGGGTTGAGCGTTGGTTGGGGTTTGGGCGGACGTGAGTTGGGTGGGAGAAGGCCGTAAATGATGGTTGGGTTTTCAGGGGGAGGTGGGGAGAAACAGAAATCTTGTAGGATTTTGACGAGGCGCTCAAGACCGCCGTCCATCGTCATGATTTCGCGGATCCGGGGGGAGGTAGAGGTAAGGTATGTTAGGTGCGTAAGCGAGTTGAACAGGGGTAGAGGGGCCGTTGTGTCCAATGCTTTTTTGTGCTCATCATCAGAGGCAACGATCAGGGAGAAGGGGGGATGGTTTATTTTACTCACCACGACGGTCGTAGAGCTGCGAGGTGATGCAGACGCACGCCTTGTTCTGGGCTGGAAAGGCAAAGTTGGACTCTCGCATCGTGATGGAGTGGTCCGATAGGTTGTGGTTGTGATGTGCGTCGTGTCGTGCAGGGCTGGATGAGGAATGTTGGATGTCGGTGTAGACGATGAGGAGGGAGTAGTCGTCGCTGTGAGCAACGACCAAGGTCAACAAACGCCCTCCGCCTCACTTTGTTTGGCTGTGCTTGGACATGTGCCTGACTCAGCACCATGTCCTCATTTTGGGAGTCGTGGATCATGGTCTGCTCTGCTCGCGTGCTGGGCTTACTCACCGTTTCGCCTTCTGTCTTGGATAAGGTGGAGTATGCACTTATCAAGAACGGTAGAGTGTCTCTCACAGGAATATAATGTGGGGTGTATGCATGCAGCGTGTACTCGGGTAAGGAAATACTCAGATCCGCGACTTGCTAATTATACGGCACGATTCTAGTTGAGTACCCGAGGGTCATGATATATGGTACATAGAGCAGGTGTAATACACACAAAGCTTTTAAAACGACAGGTCTCAGTCATCAAGATGAAGTTGAGCCAAGTGAGACTGCAAGGACGTCATACCATCATTCCCAAATGACACCTGCGACGACGCATACTCCCAATCAAAATCACCTTGGTCATCCAGACATTCCATATCCTCAACTTCCAAGACTGTCTCGCGTGGCCGAAAAAAGAGTTCATTCTCTATCTCCGCAGCGGCGTCGCGGACACATTGCGCAGGGTGTTCAGCCATAGCGTAGAAGTCTAACACCCAACGTCTGATGGGATAGAGCTCGAAATGCTCGAGGTGGCGGGTGGCGGGAACGTAAAGAACACGTTGGATTAACCCATCAATGTTGCCACCATAGTCAAAGTGAAGGATTTCTAGCTCGTTGAGGGTGCATTGAGAGCGTCGCAGGAAAGATTCGATAGGTTCCCCCATAGTTTCTTCCAGGTGAGGCGGAGTGAAGCCGCACTCGTTTCTGAGATGGAGAGTTTGTAGAGCAGGGAGAGAAATGTGGTCAAAGAGGGGCGTGGAGTCGCTGACCATGTTAAGGATTAAGGTGTTGAGGCGGTCGTGGATGATCGGGGTTGATCGAGCAAGTGACGTAGAGTGGGTGTAGTAGATGTAGAGCGAGGACAATTCAGGGCAAGACTGGAGGATGAAAAGCACATCTTCGTCGGATAGCGTGCTCATAGTCTTGATATGTCGTAGTTGGGCCCATGGCGCATGAGCAGGAAGGCCACCCTTGAACGTGCGATACCAGTCGACGTAACGAAGCAGTGGACTCTGATGCAACTTTTCCCAAAACGTACCCAAAACGTCCCTATTCCAATACCTCGCACAAACCGATGCCGACTCCAGTATGGGACAAGCATCCCATCCCATCGAGTCCAGGATTGACGAATCACGAAGTTCAATCACAAAGTCAATACTTTTCCAAAACTTTGACCTCTCAACAAACATCTTCAGTATGGCCTCGGTTCCTTCTGAACACCCTCTATTGCCGCTGTCCAGCCAATCACGTAAAACCAGGTCCAGGGGACACGACCCCGCTCGGTCCAGCCACATTTGTACAAGGTCGACTTTGTAGGGTCTCGGGTACTCCACAAATATTGAGGACCAGAGGGTTGGCATTTTGAGCACCACGCTTCGCCAATATGAACATATTTGCCCGAGAATCATAGGGCTGTCGCCCATGCTAGTACTTCTAACAGCGCTATCTTCCCAGATGAGACTGTGCGAAGGGGAAATAATGTAAGCTTTGAAGATTTCGCCCAGGATGTCAGGAGGTAGGTTGGTTGCTAGGGGTCGGTGGGCGGAATTTGCTGTGGATGAATTGATGGATAGGAATGTTGAGAAGTCAGAGAACTGACTCACTTGAACTCGGCCCAGGGCATGTGTCAAGGCGAATTACGGCCTGCATGGTTTTCTATACGGATATTTTGGTCTAATACCATCAGAAGGGGAGGTCGAGAAAAAAAAATTGAGCATACAGGCGAAGTTTTGGGACGCGGTCAACGCGTTGGGGAATTAAGTGTGCGGATATCTGATGTTCACCTTGCACTAATATATAGAAAACAAGCCTCATATCGAACACAAAGGGGTTCTTGTTTTTAGAAACGGTGTGCTGAAGGGATAGGCAAAAGGAGTCAAAGGAATAGCCGAAAACAGAACATGGGAGTAGTTAGGCTCGAAAGCCTTCTCGGCTTGATCCGTCGGCTCCTAATTGGGTTCCACCACGTGCATAGTGGCGATGGATCAACCCGCCAAGCGTCCGGATGTCCCGAGTCGACTATGCGAGAGTGCGCAATTTTTATGCAATGTGTCGAGCGTTCCTCTGCCCCCCTCGTATATAGTAAATTTTGTTTGTATAGTCGTATGAACACACCGTTCGACCCCTTTCGCCGAGCCGCGACTCTGTGATCGTGCGCCATGTCCCGTAGCTCTGAGGATGACTACAAGAAGGGCTTCAACGACGATCATGGTGTCATTGAAATCGACGAAGCTGAGGACTCTAAGAATCCGGAAGCACGTCGACAAATTGGACTCTTTTCCGCTGTTTTCATCATCTTTAACAGAATCATCGGTACAGGGTGAGTCGCCCATCCTACTTGGGATTTTGATGTGCACTGACTGACTTTACTATGCGTAGGGTCTTTGCTACCCCAAGCTCAATTGTTGGCCTAAGTGGGAGTGTCGGTTTGTCCTTGTGCGTTTTAGTAGCCCCCTTCCCCCTGTTCGCTCCTTCAACAGCGTGCCTTATAGGTTTATGTGGGTGATTGGTGCCATCATCGCCTCTGCTGGAATGCAGGTTTACATCACATGGGGCAGTGTACGTATATCTAGATACTTGTGTGCGCTGTCAGGCTGCTCGAGGTTAACGCGCTCATCACCAGGCTGTTCCAAAGAATGGCGGAGAGAAAAATTATCTGGAATATTTGTTCCGCAGACCCAAGTACCTTATCACATCGGTCTTTGCGGCCAACGGCGTTTTACTTGGTCAGTCCGACTCACACAGAATCAAGGATACGTGCCAATTAATGTTTTAAATCCTATTATCCAGCTTGGGCAGCGGGAAACTCTCTCGTTTTTGGCGAATACATACTCAGGGCCGCGAATGTGGAGCCTGGAAGATGGACTCTCCGACTTGTGGGCTTCGCCTGCATCACATTTACTCTCCTTGTTCACGGAACCGCTCTTAAATGGGGTCTCCGTCTGCAGAATTTTTTAGGAGTGATCAAGATCATCGTCCTTTTGTTCATCGTCATCACTGGTTTCGTTGCTCTTGGAGGTCACATGAAGATACCCAAGCCGCACAACTTTAGTCATGCATTTGAAGGTACGACAGCAAGCGCTTCGTCATTCTGTCTGAGTCTGTACAACGTGAGTTACGCGTCATCCCTTATTAGCCGTCGGGTGATTATATTTATTTGATGGTCGCGTAGGTCATCTGGTCATACATCGGCTTTAGCAACGTAAACTATGCTTTAGCTGAAGTCAAGAATCCACAGCGTACCTTGAGAATTGCGGGCCCGCTTGCTATTGGCGTCGTAACGGTTTTGTACATCCTTGCCAATATTGCCTACTTTGCCGGTGCGACCAAAGAGGAGATCACCAGCTCAGGTCGACTCGTTGCCGCCCTCCTGTTCAGGAATGTTTATGGCCCCAGGGCTGAACGTGCCTTGTCCGTTTTCGTCGCTCTTTCTGCGCTGGGCAATGTGCTCTCTGTGGTAAGTCTTGTTTCTCTTTTGATTCGCTGGTTTGTACGTAAACATAAATGTTTTTCCAGGCATTTTCCCAAGGTCGTGTTAATCAGGAACTCGGACGCGAGGGCATCCTCCCTTTTAGCAAGTTCTGGGGGTCGAATCGGCCATTTAATGCTCCTCTCGCTGGCCTTGCACTGCGTACGTCTTCACGGCCTTTTGGCAATTACTTGCTTGACAACTAGACGGGTCCAGATTGGGCTGTATGCATTATCGTCATTTTTGCCCTTCCTCCGGGTGACGCATACAACTTTGTCATCAATGTGGTAAGCATAACTTGTTCCACTCCTGTGTGGGGGTTTGCGAGCTGAAGTCGATTAGATTTCATACCCGCTTTCTGTCATTAACACTGCCATCTCCTTCGGGATCATCTTCCTTGCGTTTTTGCCTTATAAAAATTGGCCACGGGTTCCTATATACGGACTTGTAGCTGCTGCCTTCTTTGGTGTCGCTAATGCGTTCCTTTTCGTTGTACCCTTGACGAAACCACCTCCTGGTGGTGAGCCATACGAGGCCTTGCCGTATTGGACTCATGCTGTTGCGGGATGGGTGGTGTTCGGCCTGGGATTCTTGTACTGGGTTGTGTGGGCAATTATATTACCGAGGGTAGGTGGGTACAGATTAGAGAGAGTATACGAGGTCGGACCGGATGGTTTGAAGAGACATGTGTTCAGGCGGGTTCGGGATTGATGGATTCCTCAGGGTATTACATGCAGTACCTTAAAAGTTTCTTAGGATGTCAATTAATTTAATTCACTCTTTAGAAAACCAATTTCTTTGATCCTTAAGGAGAACAAATTTGGATTCGCTTAAAATACAAGGTTTCACAACTTCCCCGCTTTCTCAGTATGAATATCACCAACCCAGGGTCTTTTCTGATCCGTGAATATCTCCCCCTTGGGCACTGCAGATGGAAACCAGTGAGTGTGAGTACGAGTGACGACAATCATCTACCATCGAAACTCACACCAATCGACGTCCTGGTCCAGGGTACCCATTGTAACAACGATGAACTTCTTGGAACGCTCCGGGTCGGTGCTAACAAGGAGAACATTGGAACCGCATTCGGCACAGAATTGTCGGTCAAGCGCAACACCGCTTGTAGTTTTGGTGTCCCTGAACACCTTCAACTTCTCCTGTCCCTCGACGACGCGCACTTGCTGTGTGCAGAGACCACGTCACCCATGTCCAATTCCGATCAAACATCAGTTACATGTCATGTGTAGATGATGGAACGCACCTCTCGCAAAAAAAAGCCATTTGACATAAACGCTGATCCCGTTGCTTTCCTGCAGTTGACACAGTGACAGACTCGGAATGTGATTGGGTTGCCGTGGATTTCGTATTTCACAGCTTCGCATAGGCATGAGCCGCGGCGAATCTCTTCCGCACTTGTGGACATGGTTGAGTGTCACGGGCTTGAACAAGATGTAGATGTAGGCTAGAGTGCGGTGTAGGGCATAGAACCGCACCCCACTCAGTGCAATTATATTGTGTCCGGCTCTGGTTTCTTACTAGTTGCCGGGCCGATGAATTACCGCCTGCTGACTTAAGCAGTTGTCAGGGCTCGGGTACCTAGTGTCATCCCCGGTGTTCCTTGAAGGGCTAAAGAGGGTTTGTTGTGGTCCCTAGCTTCAACTAGGTATCTCGTCAGCCTTGCCCCCCTGTTATCGGCATCGCGAGGAATTTTGACCGTCTCTATGCAGATGATCACAATTCCCTGCCCTTCACCGTACATCACGGCGGAAATGTCGCTGCTGTGCTGGTGAATGAGACAGTGTCCTTCGCGACGATCCGAGGAGCAGTGAACTAGCTAGCTAATCACTACCGATGGGGTGACGCGTCAAATGCTGTTTCCCAAGTGCTTCAAGAAGCCCAGAATCTGACCCTGTCCGCAATTTTCCGCCCAACCAACGACTCTGGTCTGCGTGTCTACATTCCATGACCATAAATACACATGGCGCATAGGGCCTTCCGTCAAGTAGCTCAACACTGCAATTGCTGCCAAGTCCCGTTTTAATAGCATTTTCTGTCCTGAAACGACCCGGCACTTTCCATTGAGAACAAGAGCTTCTACTTTTGTCGTGCATTTATATCACGCCTTGATTTTACAGCATCTGCCCGCCTCATAACCTCGTTCCGCCTGCTCAAGCAATGACTCACGACACAACCTTGGGACACACTCAAGTTACGGTAGCCACCTAATGTCCCGGCAGGATATTAGCAGCATTACAGCCCCACGTTTTCATTGTCGCGCATCGACCTTTCCCTCCCCCCTAAATGCATAGTACGTTTCCATTCCCTCATACCTCGTGCTTCGACTCACGTATGCTTGCGCCCACAGTGCGCAACAGCTTGTGCTTGGACACGCAGGATTTGAAAACCGAATCTTTCTGCGTGTTCAAGAGGTATAACAAGACCCCGGGCGAATTCCCTCTATCTTTCATCGTCCATGATTCCCGACTATGAATCCTGCACCAGAGCAACTGATGATTGGAAAGAGACTGAGAGACTTTTCCGCATCTTGGATACGCTCTCTTCGAGATACACTTCAAATGTTTGCGACAATCCCGCGGACGCACCCCAACTATCCTGTTCCTTCTGATTTCCCATTCTCAAATACACCCCTACGAGAAAGGATTCACTGGATAGAGGAGGTGGGAGGACGAGCGACGCCTTACGGGTTCATTGTGCACTTTGAATATCATCTTGATACCACTAATAACTGGTCCCCTGCCATTTGGATTGTACGATCCAGCGGTACGTTTCCATCTGAACTTTGCATCACATCACTCGCTGACTTTTGATTGAACGTTAGAGATGTCCATTCTGGGCAGGGTGGAAATTGATTACCACATTTTAAACGACAACGACCCTCCCATAACCATCAATGCCGACTTTGTATTGGAAATGATGATACAGTCTTTACTCCGCGAACAACCTCTGCGACTGTCTAGCAGGGTTATCCCGAACAATCATCCTGTCGTGTATCCTGGGATTCCTGGGAACATAGAAATATTCGAACTTCGGACCTTCAGCGGCACGCTGGTGGTAGAAGCAGCGAGGAGGATGGTAGCGATCCGGAGGTGTACCGTCTGTCATCGTTTCCTTCCTCCTGCTGGACCGAGTGTTTGCATTACTCATTTGTTGACAACGTAGAGGCTTACCATTTTCATCAATTTGTCATGTCATTCCATGTATCCCTTCACTGTGTATATTATTGGCGCTGTTTCACTACCGTGTAGCATTTAGAACAGTCAATCAACCGGTTATGTTATCTTATCACTATATTTAGCTACTGTGGGGAATTAACTGGGAGAACTGACGCGTGAACTGGAGCTGATGAAATTCTAGCATAAGTCGATTCATAGAAGTTTTTTACGACCTAGGTCACCTCGCCGTCTTCCGCCTAGCCCCCAGTAGTAATCCTCCTTGAACGGGAAATGTGGACATCTCTTCAGGAGAATGCAAGGGGCTACAAATAACACGTTCACTAAGGAGGAAAGCAAAGTACCTTTCCGAGAGATCTCCCACGTGGTGTGTTCCTGACTCGCGCGTAGTGTCTATCTTTAGTGCGCACGTTCCTCAACCTCCATGCGAGGCATCGTCCAAAAATCCTACAAATACCGAGCAACTGTCACATGAGGATGTTGAAGGACGATGAGGTTCTTGAAGACTTTCTGTGCCTTCTTTGTTCTTCTCGAGGTCCAACTCGTCTCAGCGAAGGGCAAGGGGGGTGACCACCCCTCCCCGGTCGCGACAGAAGTTAACCGTGTTATTCTGGACGGTACGACGTATATCAATAAGGTGAGAATGAACGGCACTCCTCATCATTTTCGCCGACTCATCAGTCGTTGCTCGGTGTCATACATAGGGTTTGGTCGCTTTTGGACTTATTCCCTCTGATTTCAGAGAGTCCACTGGCGATACCTTGGGTGGAATTGGAAGTGCAATTGCCCTGAAGCCTAAATCGTGGAAGGTGGAAAAGGATGGCGGGTTCAGCGGAACATTGTTCGTGCATCCAGATAGAGGGTTCAACCTGTAAGTGGTCTCATGGTGTGATTGGCTTGCACCTTCGCGAGACCAAGACATCGATCACTGATGACCTGCTTATCAAAGTGATACAACAATCAATTACCAGTCGCGTCATCACGAGATCGATTTCAAGTTGAAACCTTACTATGGTTCCGGGAACCTCGATTTTGAACAAGCACAGAAAACCCTCGAGCTTACATATAAGAATACTGTGCTTGAGTTTGATGTGAAGCGAAAGCGGACGAGTGGACTTGACCCGCAAGGCGTTCGACTGCCCTCCCACAACGATCCTTCCTTTCCTGGGCCCCTGCCAATCGTCTCAAACTCCGACGACCGCCTGGTACTTGATGTAGAAGGACTCATTGCTAATCCGGATGGATCGTAAGTCTTTATCCTTGTGGACGATTCCCCTGATCGGTGACCGATACCTACCGGGCATGATACAGGTTCTGGATCAGCGACGAGTATGGACCAGGTATCTATCGTTTCTCCTCCAAAGGTGAACTCGAACTAGCAATTCCTCTTCCGGACGCCCTATTGCCTAGAGACGCTTCGGGAAATCTCAACTACACTTCGGTCGTCGATCCCGCTGCTGGCAGGACTCCTAATCAAGGTGGGTAGTACGAACCTTTCAGTTGCCGCTTGCAGATTCTGACAGGATGCAGGTTTCGAGAGTTTAACAATTGATCCTACAACCGGAAGGCTGTACGCCATGTTACAATCTGCTGCCATTCAGGATGGTGGAGCAGACAAGACCACGTCTCGCTATTCCCGCCTTTTTGCCTTTGATATTAAGGGTAAGAAGTCAAGCCTCGTTGGCGAATGGGTCGTTCCGTTACCCCAGAGCTCAAAGAACAACACGCGGGCTTGTAGTGAGATTATTTTTGTTGGGAAGGATATATTCTTGGCTCTCTCTCGGGACGGCGACGGACGTGGTGGAGATTCAATAGAGTCATCGTACAAGCATGCAGACCTTTTCTCAATCCGTAGAGCAACGGATATTCACGGCACCAAGTTCGATAATCACCTTAACCCGATTGCTGTTAACGGTGTCCTCGACCCATCAATCGAGCCGGCGGAATACGTATCCTTCATTGACTACCTTGACCCCGCACAACTTGCCCGCTTTGGACTTCACAATGGTATGATACTCCTCTTTGATGGGGTGCAAACTCTGACCAAGTGATTAGGCGCCCCGGATGATCACACCCTAATCAGTGCAAAGTGGGAGTCATTTGCTCTGGCACCTGTTGGTGATCCGAAGTTCCCAGACGATTACTTCCTTTTCACAGTCGTAAGCTTTGAGCTCCTACAAACCGTGATCAAAGACTCACCTTGTTGTCAGTCCGATAACGACTTCCTTAGCACTCATGGGGTTTCACTTGGACAACCTTTCGATGCAGGTCTCGATAATGATAATCAGTTCTTGGTCTTTCGTGTAACGTTACCTGGTGCTCCGTATGGCTAAGGGTACCACTAATTTTATTTCTTTGTTATTTCTTGAGACTCCGATTGACGGTCAGTCCTTGGACAAGGGCCGACTCTACTGCCTGATTATGATTGACATCCAATTCATCCGCTCATGTCTTAATCAATGGCTTTAGGCCCAACCGCTTTTCCCTTTTAGTTCCTCGACAAATGTGGATGCACCCATTCTGCATTATGACATTCTAGGTCCTTTCCATCGCTCAACGATGCCAGATTCAAGGGAATAATAGGTGTTAATCCCACGTTCCCCCCCGCCCCCAATCTATCCCTGGACTGGGTTGAGGACGCCTTGCCATTTTAATGGAACTGATTAACAGCTCTTTGGTCTGAACCAGAGCTGCCCTCGTTTTGTACACTATCGTCCCTGGACGTGTCGTCAGCAATCTAGCCACTCCCGGTTTTCAGGAGGATGGGTCCGCGCCAGGTCCCCATCAGATGTGTTTGCTTATGCTTCTCTCCGCTATGCTCTCGTGGGATGTCTCCTTGCAATTTGGTATTAAGATACCTATTATCGTCAATGCGACCACTGTCCACACCGTCGACTTTTCATTCCTTATTATCCTCTCTTGACTAGCTTCCTATTTCTCGCGGCCTTAGCGAGAATTTTCGGGGCTAAGGATGAGCTTCCACCGGACGTCCATTTGACTGGCTTTCCCTTTTTTGCCATTGCGTTATGGTGAACCAACTCATCATTTACGCGATATATGTGCGGGACGTGTATATGCGGAAGCCCAGGAGAGATTTCCTAGATTCAGCGTACATCACACATCATGTGCTGGAAGAACTCACGGACGTGGCACGTTCCAACTTGTTCACTATCGTTGGGAGACCCACACCGCCGTCATGGTCCCGTTTTCCCACTCAAAAAACTTTCGCCGTCGGCCTCTTGGTTGCCTAACTTGGCGTCATTGGCTATACGATGGCATTCCTCTTGTTCTCTGTGGCGGATCCAAGATCCAACAGCAAGTATCTCAACTGGTTGACGCCGCATTATGTGTAGCCAGCTGTATACGCTATAGTGGTTGTCGACATTATGGTCACCATGTCGCTTTTCAAGAAGATCTTGAAGCTTGACTACATAGTGGATGAGGTGAGGAAAGGTCAAGAGTATCTAGGTTTAAATCCTGACGTTGTTACCTCTCCAGCCTCGCAAACATGCTTCGATCATCTCTGGGTCCCTCTTCGTTCACCCACTCTTCAAGATCGTCTTCGCCACCCTCTATTCGCAGTACGACAATGCCAAGATCGACTATGATGTGCTTCGGGTATGCGAAGTCATTGTTTTCGGCCTCATATACTTGTCCGCGATGATTGGGCTGACTATTGCCGGTAGTAAAAGCGAGGAGGATGAAAAGAAGCTGAAGGAGATAAAGGCAATGGAGAAGCAAGGGAAGCAGGAAAAGTTGTACATGGCCAGAAATAGGTCTCACTTTTTCGATACGCTGTACTGTATGGACTATGAAAGTCATGATTCGACCTGAGCAGCCTCAATCGTGGCCTTACAGGGCTATCAAGAGATTGGGTCCCCAAGCTTCGCTGGTACAGTCAATTAAGCAGCGTAATTTATAGTCATAGTATTCTTTTCATGTCTTGTAGATCAGGAAACGTCTCAAAGAAGACGATATCCAGCCCAGGTGAGAGATCGTGACCGAAGTCGAGGGATCCGCAGACGATTCGGTATTCTGTCGCTGACTTGGTATGCCGGACAGTATATTGCACGTTGAATGGAGCATCGCATCCATAGTGCGACACATTGCGCAGACTTGTCTTGATGAGGATAAAGTGAAACACCAAGCACTTGGTCATTTTTAGATTAGGGGTTATTAGGTAAGTTTAGAGTTGTGTGGGATTGTCGCATGGGTATTTCATCCCGCCCTACACCCAACTCCTTCGTATCCCATGTTATGCCATCTGCGGTCCTTGCGTCGTTTATAGGGGCCCTTCAAGCCTCCGTCTCCGTACTGATTACGCTCAGTTATGGCCTGCTCGCCGCCCGCCTCGGTATGGTGCACGAGGTTACGGCACGAGATATATCATCGCTGTGTCGGAATGTATTCCTCCCCGCTCTCCTGATAACCGACATCGGTAGTCAACTCAGCATCCACAGCGTTCCAAATTACGTGCCAATCCTTCTCTGGGCGATCATATACAGTATGGCTTCCATAGTAATAGGCAAGATCCTTATCAAGGTATTCGGATTACCCGACTGGACAGTTATCGCCATCACGTTCAATAACACGACGTCATTGCCGTTACTCTTGACAAAGAGTCTATCGGAGACTGGGATTTTGACTGGGATTGCTGGAGGGAACGTGGAAGAGGCAGTAGCGCGAGCGAGGAGTTATTTCTTGATCAATAGCATGGTCTCGAAAGTCCTCACCTTCGCTGTCGGTCCGAGATTACTCGATCCAGGGATTCGGGCACGCAAGCGTAGGGAGGAGTCAAATGGCGAGGAGGAACAGAGAGGTGGGCTGGACGAGCGGACATCATTACTCCCCAAACCGATCGCGGCACGCATAGACAGCATAAGGGGCTCAGCCGTCACTACCTTTCGCGATATTCCTAAACCGATTCAGACGCCGCTGGAGCATATTGGGACTTTTTTCAACCCGACGACGTGGGGAGGTATCATCGCAGCTATTGTTGGTTTGGTTCCTGGACTGCATCGTGCTGCGTTTGCACGGAGCGATCAAGGAGGTTTCTTGAATGCGTGGATCATGTCCAGTCTTCGCAACGTCGGTGGCCTCTTTAGTGCTATACAAATGTGAGCCGATAAGCCTTGTTTCCGAGACGCCCCTGAGCTAGAGGTTCGAATAGGTTTGTCGTGGGATCCAAACTATCCGATTCGTTTGATGTACCGCCTCATGAGCCCTCCCCGCAACCACCTGCGGGGGCGGTGATCACCGTCATCACGATTCGCTTCGTCTTCTGGGGTGCTATCAGCATACCTGGGATATACTTCTTTGCATCGAGAACGAATCTGTTGGGGGATGATCCGTTTTTGTGGTGGAGTATGATGCTTATGCCAATCGGCCCGCCGGGGATGATTTTGAGCACCTTGTTGGAGGTGTCGAATGCAGAGCGGGGAACGAAGATGATGGTGGCGAGGATGTTGGCGTATGCTTATGTAGTTACTCCTGTTATGGCGCTTGCAGTTGTGGGTGCTTTGCGAGCGACTGAAGCTGCCCAGCGGTTGCGTCAGAACTGAACCCTTTGTGTTTTTCCGGGGAATATAATATTATTGTGGTAATCGGTCGTATGAATAGTTTCCAGTTTCCAGACTGTTGAATCTGCCTTGTCCGCATCCAAGCATATCTCCGTAAGTCCATGCAACTCCGGCTTTTATTTTTGGTCAGGGTCTTTGTAGGTTCCCACGTTGAAGACGCCATCGGGGCGCAATCCATGTAATCGTACGCTTGACAAATTGGGTTGCCGATATGAGCTCAGACGACTACAAGACCAACCTCTTTCTTCATGTACTACTACTGAGGGATAGAAATCTTTGAACGCCCATGTCGCCATCTCAGCCGCTCCTTGCTAGTTCAGATACTTGGCAGTTTGGGAATTCCAAACAGGCGCCGCTCGAAAACCGGAGGAGGCAGATTGGTATTGTCTCCGCTGTGTCCCTCATCTTCAACCGTATAATTGGAACTGGGTATGTCAAAGGCATCTCGAATTGGCTTTGATTGACTGGGGTTTTCTGTAGCATTTTCGCTACTCCGGCGGGTGTTCTTGCTCTCAGTGGAAGTGTTGGGTTATCATTGTGTGTGGTTATCCATCGTGACATGTGTGAGGTTGACACGGTGAAACAGATTGCTCTGGGTTCTTGGTACTATAATTGCTGCAGCAGGGATGCAGGTGTACATCGTTTGGGGTACGGTAGGTGGAGGATCAGTTCCACTTCAGCATTATCTCACCCGGACAACAGGCGCTTCCCCGAAATGGCGCAGAGAAGAATTATCTAGAGTATCTCTTTCCCAGACCAGAGCTTTTTATAACATGTGTTTACGCCGCGAGCGTTTCGTTGATGGGTAGGTCTGTTCAAACTATCGGGGCTACTTGACTCACGGGTGTTGTAGGCTGGGCAGCTGCCAATTCTTTGGTTTTTGGAGAATATGCTCTAAAGGCACTGATTATCCAAGAGCCGTCTTCGCTAGTTCTCAAGGTCATGTCCTTCACTTGCGTTACCTCGGCTTTTCTTCTTCATGGAACGGCGATCAAGTGGGGTCTCCGACTACAGAATGTGCTGGGTGTTTTCAAGCTCCTTGTCGTGATGATCATTGCCGCAACTGGGTTTGTTGCTCTTCGAAATGGTATACCGGAGAGCACTGGACGCACAGGGGACCGACGATGGAGAGGCCGGGAGAATTTCAAGGATATTTGGGATGGGACAACTGCCAGCGCGTCGTCGATATGTCTGGGTTTATATAATGTGTGTAATTCTCATTCACACTGTGCTTTGTTTCTTGATTGTTACTTCTAGGTGATCTGGTCTTACATTGGTTTTTCAAACGTGAATTATGCATTGTCGGAAGTTCGTAATCCGGCGAGAACTATCAGAATAGCGGGTCCTTTGGCTATCGCTGTCGTAGCTGCTCTTTACCTCTTTTCTAATATCGCTTATTTCTCTGGTGCGTCGAAGGATGAAATTGTACATTCTGGGCGGTTGGTGGTTGCATTGTTGATGCGGAATGTCTGGGGCGAAGATGTGGAGCGTTGGGTAGATGCCGGGGTGGCTTGTTCTGCTCTTGGGAACGTTCTTGCCGTGGTATGTGTTGTTCCTCAATGCTAATTACGACGTGAACTCATTATTGCAGTCGTTTACCCACGGGCGTATAAATCAAGAACTAGGGAAAGAGGGTGTTTTGCCCTTCAGTAAGCTGTGGGCGTCGAACCAGCCCTATGGTACCCCACTTGCGGGGCTAGGTTTACGTTGGTCCTCTTCAACAATCAAGCTCTTGGCCACAGCTGATGCATTTAACAGACTGGTTCCTTTGCGTTCTCGTTATATTTTTCGTTCCACCAGGCGACATGTACAATTTCATTGTCAATTTGGTATTTTTACTTTTTCGTTCGACGTGCCCCAATCTGTTCTGACCACTCGAAAAAATAGGCGTCGTACCCGCTCGCGGTGGTCAATGCCACTATTTCTTTTGGGCTTTTATATCTCTCGCTTTTGAGAGAAGAGCAAGACCAGGAGAGCTGGCAGCGCCTAACAAAAGTTACCTTGATCTCTACTGCTTTTTTCGGGATTGCGAATGTTTTCCTGTTTGTTGTTCCTGTGATCCGCCCGCCTCTGGGATCAGAACCTTATGAGTCTTTGCCTTATTGGATACATGCTGCGTCGGGTTGGGGTTTGTTTGGGATAGGTGCGGTTTGGTGGGTTGTTGGAAGAAGGAAGGGCGTGGGTGAGGTAGATAAGTCGGTTGGTTTATGCGATGATTCGTGAATACCCATAGAAGTTTCCTTTATATAGTATGAAAGGTGTATAAAAGGTTTGTTGTGGTCTCTGGGATGCGACTCTGAGTCGTCCAATGAGGGTATATTTAGCTGGAGTTGAAGCTTATACTTGTCTCCCTGGTGCTGATGATGACCATAGGCTTTCCCCAAACGTGGCAGGGAGAAAAACTGATTGGAATACCTCTTTCCCCATCCAAAATCCCGCTTCAGTCATTCTCCCAAGGTTGAGTGAAGCAGGACTTAGGGAAAGATAGCGCTTTACCGTTCAGTGTTCACTATGGACGTCAAACGCTCCACTCGCGGGACTCGGCTTACGTCTGTTCCTCAGCATGTCTGACATATGTCATAGAGATGGGGTTAATGATTAAATGTCAATGTCAAGGTTTTCACTGCAGGATAACGAGGTCATTTATTCGCATGTACGAAGCCGGAGTGTTACACAACGGTTATTTCCGCGCCATAACACGAAGCCTGCGTAAGTGGGAGGTGACGATAGGGAGTCGGCTATAGGTACAGATAATAATACACTTCTCCTGACATGCCCTTCGACAGAGTTAGTTTGATGTAAAAGCCGTCGAGAAAAACTGGAACGAAGCGATATTCAACGAATTGACATTCACTTCCCTTCAGCTCTAAGTATGACGGACAGCGAAATCGTACTATTGGGGGCTCACCTGAAGGCACTTCCGCCAGAGTCAAGACATGCACCGAACTGTCAAGCGTTCTGAGCCGTCTTCATTCTGAGGAAAGCCTGCTTCGAGGACTGGACGATGGCGGAAGGTCTGACGCGTGTATACAGCTTCTCTGCATCGCTATTCATGGCGTTGTCTTTATGCCAGAGCTTGAAGTGCTGTTGGAATGTCGGTTTGAGTGGTGCGTCCCAGAGCAACAGAACTTGTTCGAACGAACCCGGATGAACCTTTTCCTGCGGCATACCTTGCGGCAGAAGTAACAATAGCGATTCTTTTCATGCTCCATTGTCGTCAAGTGAAGAGCATAGGTACCGATTGAGTCGACCTTTGTTTCGCAGCACTTTTGGGGTACCGGAACATTGTGCCTCGTGCCGAGATGCTATAGCAATAGTGAGGTAATCGATTTGATTGTGATGTAGATTAACGGCACCTGCTTTAACTCTAAGTGGTCGCTGCAATTGATAATTGGGCAGAGTGGACACCATTTGTGCTTCGTGAGATGACAGTTCAACTGGAATATGTCAGCAAAGGTAACTTCGCAATTCGGACAGTATAATTCGCGGATTTCCTCCGACTTGACTACCGCTGAGGATGCGGTGTAAACATGGTCCAATGTTTACGACCGTTTATACTGACAAACGACTGACGATCAACGATCGTACTGATCTCAGGATGACGACTAATTATAACTATCCTCTCTTCGTGGGGGGATATAAAAGGCTGTCATATCTCGAATGATGGACAGGATTCCTTTCCCCCGTTTTTCTTACTTGCTTCACTCTTCGTATACGCGTGTACACATACAAAACCAACCGAGACTTCGAGTCTGTTCATTTTGTGTGATCGTGAGTCTTATCTTTTATCTAGTGAAGCCTCGCGGACACCGCTGCGGGCTTACACTTTTTTTTGAACCCGCTTGAAGTCTACAACGCCCGTCGAACGCCAAGCTGGGTAACGAAGACCACGTTCCCAGACCTAAGAACCGTCTTCAGCTTTTACGCGATCAGGTTCTTCTCACTGTTTTCTTCCTTTAACTGTCCCTTTCGACTGATGATGATGATGAAGGGTACTTCGTCCTCTGTGGAGAATACCCCGACAACGACTCCATCGAACGAACCGCATATAATCTCCACGAGTCCGCTGTCGCCGCTCCCGACGCATACATCCCCTGTTCCGACGCATACATCCCCTGTTCTGACGCATACATCCCCTGTTCCGACGCATACACCCACATCGTCTTCTTCTGAATCCGACGACGACATGGGCAACGATATTCGCACGACGACTTCTTCTGGTGTCATCATTAA
>JAEUWJ010000648.1:0-10072 GCA_018524395.1 Podaxis carcinomalis | reverse complement strand
CGACTTAGGACTTTCTCCCTTTGTTCCCTTATCCGCTACAGCCCCGCTCCCTGTCTGGGACTGTCCTGTCTTTGTCCGACTCCATCCGCTCCTGTCCAACAAGCTTGTAGATTGGCCAAGTGAGGCCACTACAGTTCCCGAGGGGCACAAGACATAAGTTGAAGCCAAGGCCTCTCCTACCCTTGGTCCACAAACCATCCACCCCTGTCCGGAGTTCGCCTCCTTAACACTCTTCTTCTGTGATCTGCCTTCTTGACAACCCTTCTGGTCCCTTGTGCTTTGCTCCTGGAACATGGACTAACTTGAAATCAAACATGAGGATCATGGAGATCCAGCAATTCATTGCTGCATTTGGATGGATATCAGGTTTGTTCAACATGCCCTTGATATATTTTGTGTCGACCTCGATAACTAACATCTTTGCTTGAATGATCCACAGCTTTGTAGCATTGAGTGCATGGAACAATCCATAGAGCATGAGTTTCCCCTGAGAACAGTGTGAAATCCTTTCGTTCCAGGCAATTGATCCGAAGCAATAAGGGCACTGTTTCCCATCCTTGTCATTCTGAGCAAGGATGAATCCAACTGCAATAACAGAAGTGTTGACTGATAGGAAAAAAGGAAAGGGAAGGGAATGGTCAATTGGTTGAATTGCCTCACACTTTGCTACCCTCTTCTTCACTTCCTCCATTGCCCCTCTCTGCTCTTCCCCCCATACAAATTCTGCCTTCATTGTTTGCATCAATTTCTTTTTTCTTTTCTTTTTTTTTAAATCAACATTTATTGCAATAGACTAGCTACTACAAACAGGTGCATGATAGCAGTCCCATTACTGAAACTAAGAGAAAAAGAAAAAGAAAGAAAGGGAAAGAGGCATATGATACTGGAGAGGTAAATGAACCATATCCTAACTAGATATGATGAGATGAGAAGAGAGAGGAAATCTAACTTAATGAATTGTAAAAGGAATAATGCATAGGAATGATGAGGTGAGGAGCAGGGAAGCTGTTTGCATCAATTTTATCAGGGGATCACACACCTCTGCAAAGTTCTTGATCCAATTCTGCACAACTCCTGCCATTCCCAGAAATCCCCACACCTCCAACATGTTCTGACATTCTGGCCACTTCAAGACTTTCTCTACTGTTGTCACATCTGGCTCCTGACCCTTGTAAGTGCACATTCTCCCAACCACCACAATTTCTGGTTGGCACAACTGAAGTTTCTTCACAGACACTGTAGCTCCAGCATGAAGAACATGGTTGAGGTCAATGGCATGTTCCCAAATGAAACAGCATATGTTAGGATTCTCTGGAATGGTTTCATAGGTGCCATCCAACTTCTCATAACACATTTTTGGTCCTAATAAGGTGATGTTGTCTAGAAAGTTTGGTGCCTTCTCTGTCTCATGCTGGAGAAGGAAGGTGACATCATTATGAAAAATCCCAACAGATCCAGTCCATCCCTGAGGAAGCACAGTGAGCCACATAGTCCCAAGTGGCATGTCGAAGGTTGTATAATTGCAAGAGCCTACATCCAGGGTTCAGTGATCATAGCCAGCAAATAGATCCAGCCCAGAATATACACCTCATGCTGAGCACTGTTCCACATAGAGATAGATGAGCAGTGGTTCCTGTGAATCACAAATAGTGACTGCATTGAGGGGTGTCAAGTTGTGAACAATCCAAACATTGCCATCCTTCTTGGCTAGTGAACCACTGGTGGCAATATGAGCTATATGATGGCTTGTAGACTCCTGATTTAACTTTCTTTTTGACAAGATCAATGTCCTTTTCACAAATCCCAGGAGGGATCAGCTGTGATTTTTGGGTCCAGGGGACATGCTCCTGTACTGGGATCTTGACTTGTGAGAAGTAATCATCCCAAAACCTGCCTTTCTCTGATTTGTCCCATGCTAATGCCTTTTCATTCATCACCAGGACCTTCACAATCAACCTCCTCTCTTTTGGCTACAAGAAATCATCCCCCATCAAACCTAAAGCTTCCATCTGTTCCTCTGTCAACTGAACACCTGGTATAAATGGTGGTGGGTGAAGAGGCAAGCTTGGAAGGGTCTCAAGCTGGTCCTCAGGAAAATGGCAGATAATTCAGATATCATTGGGCATGATTCCCAGAACTGGTCAAACTTTGTTGGCAACCTTCTTGTAGGCTAGGCACTGTGCAGTAGCATTGTAAGTGAACATTAATGCAAGAATTTCATTTGTAAGTGTGTCATCCCTCCCTTTGATCCTCATCCTAATCTCACCCCCTTCTCCTAGCACCATCATCCCACCCCTCAACTTCCCAGTCTTCCGCTCCCTTGTTGGCACAACCACCTTCCATCCCTCATTACCTGGATCCATTATTTCCACATCCATGCTTCCATCCTCTCTTTCCACCTTTCCTAGCTTCACCCCCTTCCACCATGGCCTTTCCAACAGCAACTGAAATGGAGCCTTCTGAACCACAAATGCATGTGCATATGTCTTTACTCCTCCCACCTCTATCTCCAAATACTCAACACATCCCAACATTTCCTCTTTCCTCCCATTAGCCATCTGCATCATCATTTTTTGTCCTTTGTTGACCTCCAATCCCAGCTCCTTGCACAAATCCTCCTACACAATCACTATCTCTGAACCTTCATCCAATAGCCCTTGTTCCTTGCACTTCTCCATCACCATAATGTCAACCTCTCAAAGTAGAGTTGCGAAATTGATGGGTATTTCTGGAGCTGAGACCAATGCTACCCCAATAGCTGGTGCATTCTGTGTCTGTGTCAACTTTACAATCTGTTTTTGGAGGCTGCTGTCAAGAGCAAGGAGCTCCCGAACCTTGACTCCAGAGACTTCAACATCCAAAATGCAGTCAAGAATTTGTCTTGAAACTTGGGGGTCTGCAATTTCCGGCTCTCAATGATAGGCTGGTTAGTAAGTACTGATCTTTATTGAATCTCCTTCCTTTTGTCTGACTTCTTGTGCCTCCGTTTTCCTTGCTGCTTCCGCCCTTACCCCCTCCTTCTTTTCTTGTGCCCTTGTTGTGGCAAACCCCTCAACCTCCCCTTGACTTTCCAATTCTGTCATAGCTCCCCAGACAAAGACATCCTCCTCTTCTGCTGTGCCAACAAAGGAAGTGAAAGCTGTTGAAGGTACTGATGCAGTGGGAGTAGTGTTCATGTGTGGTGGACAGTCTCTTGTGAATGTAGGGGTCAGTGCTGGCATAGTAGATAGGTTGTTGGTAGCTGGGGCTTGAGTATGTCTCACCTCGACTGCCGCCTTGAGTCCTCCTAGATGCCATTGAATACAGGACCCATCTGCTTGAGTGTAGAACCTATTTGGCTGGAGAATTATCCATCTCAGCCTGACATGTTAAGCTGATACAGGGCACATCTGTGTGTGATGATCATGTCCTTTGCAGTAGTAGCAAGAGCAGTCTGTGGGGTGTGCCCCTTGCATGCCTCATGTAAATGGCCTCTGGAATGGTGGCCCAGTTACAGTGTTTGTGACCATTGCTGCTGGTGTTCCAAAGCACTGGGGTACTGGTAATTTTCTAGTGAGGTTGGGGGTAATCACATAGAGTTGAATATATGCCAGTGCATAGGTGGTGTCCTTCACATCAAGTTGGAGTAGTTTGTAGGTCAATTCTTCGATGCCTCCCTTCTCATCCTTCTCCTCCCTACCAACCTGACCTTCCTGGTCCTGACCTCATCACCTTTGACTTCCTGCCCTTCTTTTTCTTCTTCCATTCCTCTTCGCTTTTCTCTGATTCCTCCTCTGACTCCTCCTCTTCCAACTCATCACTTGACTCATCACTGTCTGACTCCACCTTCCCCTTTCCTTTCTTCCTCAACATCTTTACCACTCCTCCTCTTGCTGCTGCCTTTCACAACACAAACCCTGCTGCCTCCAGGGCTTTATGCATATCTGACACATCATCACATTTGAACTTGTCATCAATCACCTCCAAGCAATCCACAATGGCATAGCATAAGTTTCATGGAATCCCTTTCCAAAAATACTCCTCCTGTTGCTTCTCACTAATGACTTTCACCTCAACAGGATCTACTGATGCAATCCAGAATTTTTGGTAGTAAGTGCTGAGATCATCCTTATCTTCAATCGTGCTTTTGGCTGACTTCTTGACTAGTTTTGTGAGCTCTGCCATCATCAGTTTTTCATCAAGTAGGGTTTTCGAATTGGCCTTGAGAATCTTCTCTTTCAACTGATCATAGTCCTTTTCATACCCTGGCAGCCTCTTCCAGAATGCCCATGTCTCTTTATCAGCATACTTCACAATCTGCTTGGCCTTCTCCTTCACTGTTAATCCATTCCAGTCTGCCAACTCCTCATACTCCTCCAAGAAATCCTTCAACTCCTCCAGGTCCCTCTTATTGAACTCTGGGGCTTGCTTGGTACCAGGGGCTGGCATTGCCCCAACTCCTTTTGCTACTGGTGCTGACATTACCATACTTTGTGATATATGGGTGGTGACTGGTGTAGTGGGAAATGATCCTGGAAATAGACTTGTAGTGTTTTGTTTGAAAAGCTCTTTTCATAAGTTTCCTTGTAATGTTTCATGATCTTCCAAGGCATTCATTATCGTATCATCTTTTTTTAGTACTTTCTTCAGTTGTGGAATCCTCAAAGGCATTACTGGTCTTTCTTTCAAATAAGTGGCTCATCAGGTTTTTAGGATGTTAAGGTCCTCCAACAGGGTGTTGTTGGATGTAGTGGGGTGGTTGGCTGAGCAGATAGGGGTTATAGACATCTATCCCCTTGCAGTGGGCTCCAATATGTGGGGATTGTTGTGAGTACAAGAGGGGAGAGGGGTTGCGAGATAGATGAGATAAGCTAATTGTTAACTTTAGATGAGGTTCTTTAGATATGAAATGGGTGAGTTATGATCCTTTCTATGCAAGTACATGAGGGCTTTTATACCATGGGAGAGACATGTCCAGTGAGTTCAAAAGATACTTGACCAGTGGGAAGGTGAATGGACACTCAGTCCAGGTTAAGAAATAAAACATGGTCTATTCTACAAGGAGAGAATTAGAAAGGAAATAAAACAAGTGGCTATCACATCACATAGTCAAGGTGCCATTGACATGTTGTCAATGTACATTCTGTGGGGGTTAGGGTTGATTCTCCTTGCAAGGCTTGCATCTATACCAAGATAGACCTCCATCACACCTATCACCTCGTCTGGATAGCTGAGGGAGATGAGTGGAAAACCACCTTCTGAACCTGCTACAGGCCCTTTGAATGGATGGTTATGCCATTCAGACTCACCAATGCCCTAGCAGCCTTCCAGCACTTCATGAATGACATCTTTGGTGATCTATTAGATGTATGCATTACTGTCTATCTGTTAAAGACTAACTCCAGTAAGGGGGTGGACTGTGAGTGGATGGAGTTGGATGTTTGCAGACCAAGTGTAATGAGGCCTTGGCTTCAACTTATGTGTTGTACCCCTCTGGTACTGTGAATGGCCTCACTTGACCAACTACAGACTTGAGCAGATGAGCAGACAAAGGTTGGACAGGGACAGGACAAGTCTAGACCAAAGGGTGGACTTGTAGTGGACATGTAGGAGTGAGGAGAGAGACCTAAGTTGATATTCTGACTGACTATTACAGACAGCTGTAATCTTACTTATATACTGTCAGCCAGGATAAAGTCTGGAGGGTAGTAACAAGGTAATACATTGTTAACTGCTCAAAGGAGAGTACAAGTGACATATGAGTTGATATCCACAATGAGGACACAATGGTGGGGAGCCCATCCATATGGCATCTGGTCACCTGGTAGGACAAAGGTGGAAGGGAAACATCAGATGATGATGGAAACTTGGTGAGTGAATGATAACCAGGAATGCAGGGAAAACCATGGAAAAAAGGGCAGGATAATCAATTAGAATTCTGATGAGAATCATGACAGAAGGAAATGGTAAGAAGAATAGCCTTCCCAGGGAGGATGTGTCTTGCAGAACCAGAAGAGAGGTTAAAATTGAATAGGATCCACAGAATCCAAGTTGTAACCAAGGCTCTAAGAGCTTAATTGTAAGGGGACACCCTATTTTCCACCTGAACCCTCTGTCTGCCTCTCTGTCTGCCTCTCCATCTGTAATGAAGTCCCACACTTCCTCATCACACTTTCCATCTGTCTGTTCATCTGTCCAGTCAGCCAACACACATCTCAACTGGAGGATAAGATAAGACACACCATCTTATCCTCTGGCTGCTGTCCCGCTCATACCATTCAATATTTATTATCTATTTATTATTTGTTGGACCAGTTAATTATGAACAATAGGCTTGTAGTTTAGATAAATAGTCCAGCACCTCCAGAAGAATCCCCATTCTGTTCTCTAAGGATTCTCCTGAAAATAAGCTAACTTGTACTCATTACCATTATGTTAATAGACTAAGGATCCTCCTGAAGTCCTCTGCCTCCGTTGTCTCTCTGAGACCTCCAATGGACAAACTTACAGTCGCCCTCACAGAAGAATGGAATCTACCTAGTGGACTGTCCCCTATAGAAGAAACAGACTATCCGAGAATAACTGCCATTCTCCACACACCAATACTCTCTGTACAGGAACCCTCCCCCACATCTGCTTCTGAACAATCTGATGGATCAGTCCAAGCTGCAGGAAAATGAAACTATCTCCACTCCAGAGGCAGCCTTCATTTACCTACACAAGGAAATCTGGGAGGTTGCTGCCTGGCAAGCAGACACAGAGCAACAGCTCCAAAATGCCCTCCAAGGCATTCAGTAGCAACTAGCTGCACTACTAATACCCCCTCCATCTCCACCCCAACGTCATCACACACCTCGCCCCCTCACCCAGTCAACACACATGTACAAGTAGGCATTCCATCTGGCTTCAACAGGACTAGTCCCATGGTTGTGCCTTCCTCAACTCTTGCTCAGTCTACCTTAGACTGTGTACTGACCAGTTCAAGGATGACCAACAGAAGATTTTATGGGCCATGTCCTATATGAAATCCAGACAAGCAGCCATGTGGGTGGACAGTATCTTCCATTGGGAAGACAAAAACCCCAGAGCCTGTCACTTCATAGATTGGGATGATTTCACAGACACTTTCTACACTCAATTCTTCTGGTGGACTTTGGGGGCACTGCAGTCAACACCTTAGAAGGGGCCACCTACTACCAGCATAGCCAAAACATTGACAACTACCTAGATGAGTTCTGGAATCTCATCTTGCACTTGGGCTACATAGACCCAAAAGTCGTTGTCATTAAATTTCAATGAGGCTGCCAACTGGCTATTCAGAATGCAGTAGCTACGATGACAGCAAACTGTCCATCTGATGTAGACTATGAAGGATGGTACATGGCCACATGGAGGATAGACCAAGTCAGGTCTGTGAATGAGGTCTTCCAGTCCTTGTCAAGGACTGAGCCTGTGCACCACCCAAAACCTCCTACCCCAGTCATCTGCCTCCCATCCATGCCCCCTCTGACCCCTGTCTGAAGCCTTCCATCAGCACCCACTCCTGGAAACTGGGTTCCCATGGACATAGATGCTGGATGAAGGAAAGCTCCCCTGCCATCCACCTGCTTCTATTGTAAACAAGCAGGACATGTCTGAGCTGACTGTCCACTCTGTTTCAACATTTGGCAAATGACCATAGAAGAGAAGGAAGACTGGATCCAGCAGTTGCTGGCTGACAAGGACACACAGAGAGCAACTGAAGCCTCTGAAGTCTCCAAGTCCAAGGAGGATTTTGCTTGAAGCAATGAGTGGATAGTGTGCCCTCATTGCCCACTTCAAATAGATACCAGATGTTGTCAATAGAACCAATAGATGATGCCATCCTGGACAAACCAACTGAAGTCACACAAGCAAAACCCTCCCTTCCCAAGAGACTGAAGTGGGAAAAAAGACTCCCCAAGAGACCTGTTATTGGTTCCCTCTCTCCATCCAAAAATTCCCTCCATGTTATGGACTTCACTTCCTGCCCATTAGGCTCTTGGAACCTTGGTTCAACCTGGGTTCCATGGATCCTATTCAGTTTTAACCTTGTCTCCATTTCCATTGGGCAGCTCTGCTCTGGTAGGGCTGTGCTCCATTCCATTTTCCTCTACCATTCCTTCCAATCAGAATTCCTGTCTGAGTTTCATTTCTCTTTCTGTTTATCCATGGCTATTCCTTGTTTCTGTGATTATCATTGCCTATCCAGGTCTTACCCGCTTATCTGGTGTTTCACCTCTGACCCTGTCTGATCAGGTGACTGGACGCCTTGCAGACAGTCTCCTCATCCTTGTGGACACTGTTGCAGATATCAGCTCACATGTTGATCTTGCCCTCTTCAAGTGGTTAAGAATGATAGCACCTTGTCACTACCCTCTGGACTTTATCCTGACTGACAGTATATAAGTAGAACTACAGTCGTCTGTACTAGTCAGTCAGAATATCAACTTAGGACTCCCCCTCTTCTTTCTATCTGTCTGCTACAAGACCACCTTCCATTCGGGCTCGTCCTGTCCCTGTCCGACTCTCTGTCTGCTTGTCTGCTCGAGCTTGTAGTTGGCCAAGTGAGGCTGTTCATGATACTGGAGGTGCACAACACATAAGTTGAAGCCAAGGCCTCGTCTACCCTTGGTCTGTGAACATCCAACTCCATCCACTTGTGGTCTGCCCCCTGCAACAGCATCAGTCCTTAACACTCCACCTCTGTGTTGAGCTCAAAACCATGGACACAGCCAAGCAGAAGACAGTCCAAGCTCTTGTAGACTGTGGTGCAATGGGTTCCTTTATTGATCAGGAATTCATCCAAGAAAACTGTCTCACTACATGGAAACTTTCTCAGCCCATTGCAGTCTACAATGTAGACAGCACTGCCAACAAATCTGGACAAATCACAGAAGTTGTCAACATCCTCCTTTGTTACCAAACACACACAGAATGAACCCTCTTAACTGTCACTAGCCTCAGACAACAGAAACTACTGCTCGGCTACAGTTGGCTGAAGGATCACAACCCAGAGATTGACTGGCAAACCAGAGAAGTTAAAATGTCCCATTGTCCCACAAAATGCTCTGGGTGTAGAGACGAAGCATGCATGGAAACATGGGCATGGAAGTTCCAGGCTTGTTGTATCAATGCTTGCACTACTGGGCCATTCCCCACCCTCATAGAGGAGGACACGCAGGATTTCATGGACATGGACATGGAAGGTTTTAATGGACACATTCTGAAGGAAATAGAAACACTTGAAGAAGGAGATCAACTGTTCGCAAGTTGACTCTCTCTGCCTTCTGAATGAATCACAGCCATTGGAACCACTTCTCAGCAACTTGCAGAAGCCTTTCATAAAAACTCCCAAGCTGCTGACCTGGATGGCCCTGGTTTCCATGAACACATTCCTGCATACCTCCATGACTTTGACTTCGTGTTTTGTAAAGACTCCTTCAACAATCTTCTAGACAACTGCCCCTGGGATCATGCTATTGAGCTAATCCCCAGAGCCAACCCAAAAGGCTGTAAAATCTATCCATTGTCTCCATCAGAGCAGTCCAAACTTGACACTTTCATCCAGGAGAACCTTGCATCTAGATGCATACAACCATCTAAATCCCCTATGCCTTCACCAGTCTTCTTCATTAAGAAGCATGGTTCTCTCCACCTAGTCCAAGATTACTGAGCTCTCAACACAGTCACTGTAAAGAACAAGTACCCCCTCCCACAGATTCCAGAGCTAACAGCTCAACTGAGAGGGGCTAAGTACTTTACCAAGCTCAATGTTCGATGGGGGTTCAATAACATCCATATCAAACCCAGAGATAAGTGGAAGGCAGCCTTCTGTACCAATTGTGGTCTATACAAGCCTCTGCTCATGTTCTTCAGACTCACCAACAGGCCAGTGATGTTCCAAATGATGATGAATGACATCTTCTGAGAACTTATCATGAAAGGAGTGGTTGTAGTCTATCTAGATGACATCCTCATCTTCACTCGGACACTCAAAGAACATTGCTCAGTAACATGGAGAGTCATGGAATTGCTCTGTCAACATGAGCTATTCCTCCATCCAGAGAAATGT
>JAEUWJ010000647.1:0-120820 GCA_018524395.1 Podaxis carcinomalis | reverse complement strand
TTTTTTTTTTTTTTTTTTTTTTTTTTTTTTTTTTTTTTTTTTTTTTTTTTTTTTTGAGCATGCGCCATCGTAATCGATATTAACGTTTACTCTCAGCGCCTGGGTATCAAACAATGTAGAAGGGTCCTACAAGCGCAGCGTCACGCTCGCCATGGTCATCAGCTTGTAAGTCGTTCCCCAGTGTGAGAAAAGAAGACGATCTAATTGGTCTATAGCGGCAATATAAACGGTGCCGTCAGTTCCAACGTCGTACGTTCCCACTCCCCATTTACTGTCTAAAATAACATCGCATTAATGCAACGTCGTAGTACCGCGAGAAAGATAAACCATGGTATCCCTTGGGTCACGGTATGTCAGCCAGCAAGCCATCCCTCCGAGTATTCACTGATACGTTTCATTCTCATCACATTGAAGGTTTGGTGTTGATGTACATCGCATTTGGCGTCATCACAAGCTGTATCATGCTCTTCTTCCTCAAACGTGAGAACTTACGTCGCGAAAGGGGAGACAGGGATGAAGTCATCGGTGAGGGTATTGAAGGGGACGAGATCAAGGCGAAGAAGAACGGAAGGTATGCCACTGTATCTGATGCGAAGAGGGAGAAGGGAGATGCTTGGAGTGGGTATCGTTACACGCTATAGGTGCTGAATTTGGGACAAGATGTATATTT
Organism: Podaxis carcinomalis; assembly: GCA_018524395.1. Classification (NCBI taxonomy): domain Eukaryota; kingdom Fungi; phylum Basidiomycota; class Agaricomycetes; order Agaricales; family Agaricaceae; genus Podaxis; species Podaxis carcinomalis. The sequence continues at coordinate 120,150 of JAEUWJ010000647.1, read as the reverse complement.
GCCTCCGAACGGTGGATTGTGGGCATGAGTTTGATTTTTGATTTTGGTGATACTTGTACGATTATTGTTGTTGATTCAGAATGGAGAGATATTTTTTTTACACGTCTGGGGGAACACGCGGATCCGGTCTAGTCGGTGCCGTAGGGCATTTGAAGAGGAGATTAGGCATAGTCCATGCACAGTCTATGTTTCGAGGACCGAGTCATCCGGAGTCGTGTATCTTACGATGAACAAATGCGGAGAGATGCACAGAAGGCTGGTTTCGAGTCCCTTGTCGCGTGGTTCCGGATCAAATGAACTGATACCCCGGTGCTCGCGAAACCCTTGACTGACGCCCCGAATGTTTTGCGTAGAGGTCGGCAATTCCGGAGATACCGCTCTCCAGTCAGCGAATGTCGCGATATTTTCGGGGAGAGACAACAGATTGAATGTCTAGGGCAGTGAGAACGAAGATAAGAAGCCAGGGATCGGCAGAGAGGAAGTACAGAGTCCGATCCGGAGCCTGTTGGTTGAAGGGATGGGGGGCTTCTGAAGTCGGCCTGGAGACATAAATAATCGTTGATCCTGTGTCCTCCATAAATCACGACTGCGGTGGAGTGTTCCACGGTTCGCTCGTTTTGGCCCATAGCATGAAATTTTTCATCGGAGAAGATGAGGTAAATTTGTATCCTTGAGAATTCCTGAGAAGTACGTAACTTGGTCTTTGTAGATGGTGGCTACTATCATGTTGGCTTACCGGTAAATATCGTTGATCATGATGCTGATACGGCACTGCCCGCTTGTAATGAGCGTTAAGAACGTATGTCACTGTTGTACTTGTATACGCCGAGCCCCCCTGAGGATGCGTGACGTCTACTGGTTTGTTTACCTGGACCGGATTCTGGTGCGATGGCCGGGAACATGATTGTTTCTGGCGGAATTGGAGAGATGGTAGTTAATTGAGAGACCAGAGCCAGAAAGGAATGGTCTGATTCTTCCTTAGTTAAGGTCTGGGTTGTCATGAACTACGTCCCAAGGCTTGCACCACCACGAACTGGACGGCGGGTGTAAGGAGAATTTTAGCCGGAACACGAAATTTGTCGTTGTCAAGGATCTGGATGGAAAGGTTTCGTTGATGGTGGTTAGGTGAGAAGGGAGCATGTTGGGTCAGTGCCGTCCAATCGAGTAAAGTTACGTGCAAAGGAAGCAGTTTTGTAGAGGTGAGAATATGAAATTTGTCGAGAGAGGGTAAGCAAGGATTTTGAGGAAAATAATCAATAGGCCACAAGTCGAACCAGTTCGAATTTGTGCTGCGACATTCACCTTTTTTGGGAGAGCAGTGCACTGAGACGGTCCCACCTTTTCGAAATGATCGCATTAGAAGACTCGGGCATTTCTAGAGCTGCGACCTCGTCGGTGGCAGGTTCATCTTGTAAGACCATTGCTAGGACCGAGGAGGCACAGGTGCTGGAGGAGAAATAAACATGGGACGGGTGATCGGGAGATTTAATCGTGGTTTATGCGCGTATGTCCCAAATCGTACCACAATTATTCTCAACCTATTTCAATTAATTTTCGTCACTCCGCCAGAGTATATATACTCCAACTGGACAATCCATGGCGATCACCCTCCCTTTCTTGCCCATCCCACCCATTTAACGTTTTTCCTGTCACCTCTATCACAAAAATATGACCATTCCTCTCGCCAACTCGCCCCTCGACATCGAAATCCCCCGTCCCAGGGATGTTGGTATCCTCGCCATGGAGGTTTACTTCCCTCGTCGCGTGAGTTGGCACCCTCTTTGTCTGGACGCGTAAAACTGAATAGGTTTGGTCCAGTGCGTCTCCGAGTCTGACCTCGAAGACTTTGACGGCGTGTCGAAAGGCAAATACACAATTGGCCTTGGGCAGGAGTACATGGCCTGGCCCGATGACCGTGAGGATATAAACTCCTTCGCTTTGAACGGTAAGAATCTTCGTGTTTGTGTGTTATCTTTGTGTTAACCGTGCTTCAGCTGTCGCTGGCCTCCTTGAAAAATACAACATCGACCCAAAGTCTATTGGTCGCATTGATGTTGGCACCGAAACGATCATCGACAAGTCAAAATCTGTCAAGACCACCCTCATGGACCTCTTTGCCGAGTCTGGCAACATGGACATTGAGGGTATTGACTCTAAGAACGCCTGCTATGGTTCTACCGCTGCTCTCTTCAATGCCGTCAACTGGATTGAGTCCAGCTCTTGGGATGGGCGTAACGCCATCGTCGTTGCCGGTGATATTGCCGTCTATGCGGAAGGTGCTGCTCGTCCCGCTGGTGGAGCGGGTGCTTGTGCCATTCTGATTGGCCCTAACGCTCCCGTTGTTTTCGAACGTGAGCGCAGTCCGTTTTCTTACCGCAGTGTTTTTCCTGACATAGGTTTAGCTGTCCATGGGAACTACATGGCCAACACCTACGATTTCTACAAGCCCCAACTTTCCTCTGAGTATCCCGAAGTCGACGGCCCTGTCTCCGTCGTGACATACATTGCCGCTTTGGATGCTGCCTATTCAGCCTTCAAGGAGAAGTATGCTAAGTATGCCAAGCGCATCGGTAGCAAGACCGAGTTCTCACTCGAGGACGTCGACTACGCTATCTTCCACTCCCCGTACGGCAAGCAAGCCGTTAAGGGTCACGCTCGCATGCTCTTTAACGATTTCCTCTCCAATCCCAATGCCCCCCGCTTTGCCAACATCCCCAACCCAGATTCCTTCCTTAAAGCTACTCACGCCGAGACCCTCCGTGACAAGAATGTTGAAAAAACTTTCATTTCTGCTGGCAAAAACGGCTTCGCTGAGAAGGTCGACCCTGCGATGGCCTGCTCGCGTCGCCTGGGCAACATGTATACCGCTTCGCTTTATGGCTGCCTCGCTTCGCTCCTGTCGACTGTCGAACCTTCGGCATTGAAGGGCAAGCGTTTCAGTCTCTTCGCTTTCGGTAGCGGTTGCGCTGCCAGCTTCTTCACCGCGCGTGTGAAGGGTGATACCTCTGAGATCCGGGAGAAGCTTGACCTTATCAACCGCCTAGCTCAGATGAAGGTTGTGCCTCCCCAGGAGTTTGTTGAGGCGCTTCATGTAGGCATTCTATTCTCCTGTTTTCCTCGACTTCGGCTAACTTGTAATGTTGCAGCTTCGTGAAAAGAATCACAATGCTGTCAACTATGTTCCCGAGGGTTCTATCGACAACATCTGGCCCGGTGCCTACTATCTCGAGAGCGTTGACTCGAAATACAGGAGGAAGTATATTCGCGCGCCTTTGACTGCATGATTGACTTTCGTGTTTGGATTTGGGCTTCGCTGTGCTGTGGTCTTTTCGTTTTCGTGGATGCTTAGATTTACCCCAACATCAAAATTTGCATTTTAATGTAGTGTTGTAATCACCCCTTGAGGTTGTATTTAATAGTGGAACCTAATTTTTTGCTGTCTCCATCTGGTGAAGCATTGACATGACTTTTGTTGGATACCCAGACATGAGCTCATTTGCGAAATTGATGACGTTTGTCTACATAAACTATGATCAACTCTTTGGAAAAACGTCACACCAAGATAACAGCCGACTTGGCGAGACTCGGGGCTCTTGCTTCTTGCCATCCGTTTACACAACAGGTTGGTTGTTGACCATTATAAATGTTATTTTGCTATGTATTTCTAACATGGAGAATCCCCCAGATCGATGTTATTTTCCCGTCGGAATGCATTGAGCTTGAAGAAACGTTGACGAATCTGAACACAAAATACGCTAGAGGGAAAACTAACCTGGCCAAGATTCTCGCTGCTGGGTCCAGTTTCGTTCAGCCATACGCGCAATCCACCCAGGGCCAGGACGCAGGAAGGTGGGTGTCCACCACCTGAGTTTTATGTACACGGATATGATACTGACCATCGTCCCCCCTTCGTTCCTAACTCATTGCACTTTGGCGGACGCGATCTTATTTTCCTGTGCTTTATCCACACCCGATTCATGCTATCAGTTCAATCCTCGCGTTAAGCGCAAACCGCAATGCGCAAGATGATGATGTATGGTGCATCGACACACGCGGAATTTTGACCCTATGCGTGTCCAAAGAGACGTATGAGAGGCTTGGTCTCGCAGGTCAAAGAGTGCCATTCAAACGTCATGGCGCAGAATGCTACGGTATGTAGGCGTTTCTCCTCCTCCCTTTCGCCCATCTCATGGTATCCTATATGTTCCCCATTTGCGCTTTTAACCAAACCCACCCTGCCTGCTTCACAAAAACGGCTGTCTTTTACTCCCCGCTATTTTCCTCTTTGGTGAAACAGTGATATCATTGCCACTGCACGAGAATGCCGATTCTGCCAAAGTCCAAGCTCGCAGACGGAGTGCTCTGGAGTCATGGGACGCAGGTTTCAATGCTAATGCTACCGCCAATGGACCAAAAGAATCCCTAGGTCCAAGCTCGCAAAAGTCCTCGAATGGGGTGTGGGACGTGGTTTATTGTTCTCTGGCACCGCTGCCTGAAAGAGCGAATAGCGACAGTGGTAAGTCATCAGCCTTAGCCCCGGGCTTTTTGTCTTCTCTTTTGTTGTCCCACCCTGCGGGTCTTTTGTAGTGATACATTCCCCGGATTGCTCTACTTAGGAAATATCATTTGGATATGGGTCCAGGGTTGGCCAGGGTGTCGTTGACTGGTCGTCCAATGGATTGGATCAGGTTTCATGTCCGGCGTCCTGGAATTGCGAGCAGTCCGATGGTAGAAGGTGGATGTGTTGGCCGTTGGCCCGGGTTGGTTCGTTCCAACCCTGCTTACCCATTTGGGCGTGAGCACTCGTGGGTTTTCAATATCGCAACGAACATAATTCCATCGAGGCTTAGACCGCCTCCCTTCCATTTGTTGGGCTGCTTAACGTACTCGGGGAGGAATAAGGAAACTGACTACTTTTTTTCGACGTAGAATATCTGGAACAATTGGCTGCCCGAGCTCTCACCTCAAGTCCAGTAATTCACAAAGTCTGCTGTGAAAAGATACATCTCGAGAATGTTTGGGTTCCTAATCCTACTTTGATACCTCCGCGTCCGCTACCCGAACAAGAGGAGGAGCTGGAAGATTGGGAGCATGACATCTCGGCATTATTCGAGTGGGTGGGGATGGCTGGGCTCCATGCTCAACGGTGTGCATATATTCCCCCCCCCTTGACTCCCGTTCCTCTTAACTTTAGAGGCTGATCTTAATCGACTGATAGGCTTAAGGCCAATGACCGCGTTGACCCCTATGTCGCCCTTTATGAGCCTCCAACAGCAAGTATAATTGGAAACATGACACATCTCAGATGGAGAGGTTTCCTTTCTCCATGTTTCGTGCAATCTGTGATTGACGCATCCGTGTAAGTGGATTTTCATGAGCTTTCCTTTCCCCACAACCCATCGCGCGAAGGGTTCAAGAGACGCTCAAGAGCCCTTCGCAGAGCTCATGTCGTGGAGCTCATTAATCATTAATCATGTCAACCCCAGTTTCGATGATCCGCTCGTTCCACCGTTTTCTCTCCTTCCGCTTCTTTGATCCATTGATTGGCGATCCCTTCAATAGCTCATACCTCCAAACAACAAGACCACGACCCTGCCCGACACCTGGAGCCTTCGTGGCCATTACCGCTCATGGCATCACAAGTTCCCCTGTTGTATACTTGCCACAGCCGCGCAGTGACAAGCGGAAAGGCAAATCGACATCGGTCGCGCCAGGCCATCCTCAGCCCGCGCCTCCGGCACATTTACCCAGGAAAGACGGGGAGGATACGTGGTGTCTAATTTTGACTCCTCCAGAAGAGACAAAGAAGGACGTAAAGAGTATTCTGGCCGAGAGTGTGGGACAATGGGACGCGCGTTGGGGTTAGAGCGCATGTTACAAAGCGGAGCTGTCTGTGGCTACGGTCCCAGCAGTTCATCCGACAGTTCCCTTTAAGGTAAACAATAAATTGTGTTCCAAGAATGGCGTTTATTTTTCTTTGATTCCGGGTGGGGGGGAGGTGTCCGAGTAATACAGGATCTTAAAAGCACCAAACACAACGGCGATAGTATACTAGGACGGGGCGTGCATGACATAGTACAAGTGATGCTGTCAAGAGACTGTGGGGAACTTTTAAATGACGGGGGACCAGCAAAGCATGTAAGTAAGAACAAGAGTGCATAAACGAACTATATAAGGGAAAACATAGAGGAGCAGAAGAGGATCGAATAAGCAAGAAATAAAAAGAAATCTGTGCCATCACAAGCCTAAGGGCAAGTGGAAAGAAGGTGTGCTGTACTATAATCGAGCGAATCTAAGCACGGCCCCCAGTCTAAATCGCGCATCTTTTTTTCTCAAGGAGTTTTGGGTTAGGCTCATGCTCTTTAATAATGACGATCAAGTACAGGGACGGGGGCACTGTACTGATGAATGGACATGGTGTCGATTCGGCTGAGCGACAATCGAGCACGAGGGTTGGTGAGCGGACCATCGCGAGCGGAGTTAGCGGGGATAGAAGGAGTGCGGTTCCAAGTGTAAATGCGAGGGGTTGCATTCGGCGCGGGGGATGGGGTAGTGAGGGTATTAGTGGGAGCGGGATAAGTAACAGCGGGAGTGGAAGGAGTGGAAGGAGAGTCAGGGCTCGGAAGTGAAGGCTCGCTCGGGATATTAATTGGGGTGATGCTAACCGTGCGACGAGAAACCGGTGAGCGAAGAGCACCTGGAATTTGGTGGGATGGAAGAACAGAGGGTGCTTCCTGTGCCGTCGCCGCTGGCAAGGCAGGAGTGGAAGCGGAGCCTGTCCTGTAAGAAGCTGGCGGGATGAAGACTGAGACTGGGGCTCGGCGAGAGGTGGATGGCGAATCGCCGGAGTTGGTGTGCTGGCGACTGATGCCAGTACGACGAGGGCCGCGATGGATAATGCGGGTTGGACGACCCTGGCGTCGGGAATCAGAACCGGCCTCGAGGAAACGTTGTTGCCAATCAACAGGGGTGTAAGCGCCAGTTAAGAGCGTAGCGGGGTGGTCTGCACTGGCAGACATAGGGCTGTCGCTGGTGTCACTGAGTGTGTCCTCATCGCCGTTGTCATTGGAAGAGGTGCTGAACGGGCTGGAGCTGCTGTTACCGATGACGTTGTCTAAGATGACGACGTGGGGTTCGTCGGGGTTGTCGTCGATGGGATTATCAACTGGGCCGTCAATAAAGTGTTCTAGCTGAGCGTCCTTGAAGAACTCTTCTGAATCGGGGTCGAACTGGTTGCAGGCACTCCATCTCTGGCAGGGGATGTCGAGGGTAGGGGCGGCGGGGTCTGGTTCCTCGCGGATGGCAGGGGCAGAGGAGTAGATTTGGGAGAAAAGAGCGCGACCCATTGATTTTGAAGAAAATGAAAAGAGGGAAGGAGAAGAGGAAAAGGAAGAGAGGGGGTATTTGAATGGGGTATTAGTACAAGCCAGGCAAGATGATGGCTCAGAACAAGACGCGTCTGCCTGGACTCTGGGGAAAAACTCAAACTCACTCAGGGTCTTTTTCCATATCAGAATCCCTTTGCTGAGTCAGCATCAATCCAGCATAGCAACAGCCTCCACACACCTTTATCCAAGTACCTATGTCTGTCCAGATCTTTGTTTACAGCACCTGCCACCGTTTTATCCGTGTCATGGGCCGTTGTGCCATCAACATAGAGGTGGATCTCTTTCATGAGCCATCATGTGTCAAGCCCTTCGTTTCTACATCATTGGATGATTTCACTGCAGCCGATGGTCAAGATCAATAACGGCCCCATAAATTTAGAACGGATGCACGGACATTATATGGATATTCGCTAAAATATATCATGTTGGAATTGATTCAGGGAAGCGGGAGCCTTTTATATCTTATCTCGCTATTTGGTTCTGGTTTGTTTTTCTGTTCGAGGCATGATCTGGACGACCTCACGGAGAACAACATTATTTCTCTCGCACGAATCGGCGCCAATGCGGGCGTAAGGTCGAGGAACCAACTCGCTTGTGTTGAACGCCGACTCGGAGTTCTCTTCTTTTTAGTTCATTAAGTATTAAGCGCACAGTCTCGCCAACTCCTCAATACCTGTAACCAATAAACGATGGTACTTTGATGAGAAACGAGAGCCGTTACCGTGGAATGAAGTGAGAAACGATTGCCTAACCTAATTCAAGGTAAGTAGAGACCGACTTGTGCCACTACCATGCACCAGCCTTCGGTCCTGAAGTATTAGTAGGCTCAGAGTAGGCTATTTTTAGTCTCTTAATTATGATGCGCAAACATTCATTGCAATGATGAATCGCACAATAACAACGGTACGAGTCAGCAAGTGCCATGGAAGCCAAGGAAAGGCTATCATGAGCGAAATATACATGTGCATATCCCGTGATTTTGTTCAACTGGGGAACTCGTCCTGCATTGGACTGCCGTTTAATGCGAGTGAGATCTGTGAGGGGTCCAGGATGCGGAGAAAGGGAGCAATAATGCTAATAATCGAGATTGCAGCTATGTATAGCGGGGGATTGTATTTGATTAACTCGATTTGTGCGCCCCGTGTCAGAGGGGATATTTGGTAGATTGGCGCTTCTGGACCGATAGCAGCCAGTGGTCTGCTGTTCTGACATAAGGCGCCTTAAGGCATAGGGGTCTCAACAGCCATGTTACTCAGCGAATGAAGCAAAGGATAGAAGACGATGCGGCTGCGGATGCCCCTAAGTGAGATGCCGAGACGCGTCAGGCACGTGCCTGCAAGCGGGCGTCTTGGAACCGCCAGTGCGTCGACTCCACCCATCCATCTCCCTCTTCTCTCCAACCAATACTTCCATTGCCTCATAGCATGCCTCCTAAGAGCCCACCTCCACCTCCCGCTGATAAAGAATCGACCCCTTCTAACCCCACAAAGTACGCTGACTCGGCCCTCGATGATACCTTTCCGTCAATATCAGATCCCTGGAGAGACAGCACTCCGCAATCCGTTGCTAATGATCAACCCAACAGACACGAGCTCAAAACTCCCGATCCATCGCTATTTGACCAAGCGATAACCGCCAGTATCATTGATACCTCCGAATCGTCCGCTGAAACCAAGTCAAGTACCGTACCAAGGGATGTTCTGAGCGAGTTTGATCCTTTGGCAGAAAGTGCCGAAGAGAAAGAGGCTCGTGCGGCATGGGAGTCAGCCGAATCCCATCCACCACCACCCAGGGCACCATCACCACCCGCAAAGGACGACTCAAAGCGTCTTCCCTCACCTCCCGGTACAAGCACTGCTACAGATAGCCTACTAGCATCTGGAGCAAGTTCACCTGCAACCCTGCCTATCTCACCCACGCCATCAACAGCATTCCCGTCTCTGGCTGCGCTTGCGCGAACATTCTCGATACCTTCCTTCTCGCCGAAAACGCGGCCGCAGTCTCTAGATGCGGCAAAACCCATCGCTTCGCCTGCGACGTTGTCATCGTTTACTGCGCAACAGGAACAACCACCTAGGAGATCAGAAGACGGGAGGTCGCCTGTGGCTTCTGGATCGAATACACCTGCGGTTCCGGGAAGAAGTGGTGCCGCCAGTCCTGCGAGTCCTGGGACCGGGAATGGAAATGGGGGTAAATTTGTGGAGGGGCAGTTTGATTTTCAGAGGTTTTTGGATCAGATGAAGACGAGGAGTGCGGAGCCTGTGTCCAAATATTTACGATCGTGCGTATAGCAATGTTGATTTCGTTACTGAGTCGACTTATCTTCTGAATAGATTCCTAAGTAACTTCGCGAAGCGGACGTTTACGGTCAATGACCAGATTAAAATCATCAATGATTTCCTTAACGTGAGTTGAGCGCCTCCAAGATTAGCCATGGTTCCCTGACGGAGAGCATCCAGTTCATCTCTGGCCAAATGCGTAATTGTGACGTTTGGAAGAACGTCTCGGATGCCGAATTTGATAACGCGATGGAGGGAATGGAGAAACTCGTTATGAACCGACTTTACGACTTGTGCGCCCCTCATTGCCTCATGCTTTTATATGGCACTTACCAGAACCTTTTCAGTACGTTCACTCCCCAGGTTGCACGAGCGACTCCACCACGGCCCATTACAACAGACGATCTCGAGCGAGACCGTGTACTAACACAAAGAATAGCACTTTTTGGATGGCTGGAGGAGAAACATCTCGATGTTCCTGTTGGAGAGGGTAGTCAAGGGTTTCTGATGTTTGCTCAGCAAGGTCGGTAGAGTTTGGAATATCCCCTGCCTTGCTGACTCACATTCATTATCGCGATTTGTAGAACTACTCAAGATCAATCACTACAAGGCTCCCCGCGATAAGCTCATCTGTATTCTAAACTGCTGCAAGGTTATCTTCGGTCCGCCACTTTTTCTAATATACCAGTCGCCAAGTGGTGGCAATAATGGACTCATGTGGTTTTTGTTTTTCCTAACATATAGGTCTGCTACGGCATCTGAAAAAAGAGGAAGGAGCGGATTCGTTTGTTCCGATTTTGATTTATGTCATACTGAAGGCGAACCCGCCCCACTTACTGTCAAATGTCGAGTATGTTCCTTCTTTGCTCTTGACTTTTGTCTTCGTTGAGGCTCCCTCCGTCAGGTTTATCAACCGCTTCAGGAACCCCGCCAAGCTGCGAGGTGAAGCGGGATATTATCTTTCGAGTCTTGTGAGCAGTCGCATACTCTCATATCCGCCCGATTATAGTTGCTCATGTGCCACGTTAGGTGGGCGCGGTGTCATTCATCGAGACCATGGACCATACCTCACTATCCTGCATGACACAAGAGGAGTTCGAGATGTAAGTATTTGCCCCTGTGATCCTATCTGCAGACTGATATTTGTGCCCCGTAGGAAAGTAGAAGAAGCCATCCAGAATCTTCCGCCTTCGGAACCTCAGTCCCCAGAAGCTTCCCAGCTACAACCAACAATACGGTCCCAACTCGAGGCTGGACAATCACCACATGCAGGCGAGGAATCAGCTCAACCACTCTCGATTAGTACACCTGTACAGGCGATCTCCGAAGACGCCAAACGTCTTCTACAGAAAACAGGAGACACGATATCAAAACCACTCAACGCTCTCGGTCGAATATTCTCGGAAGCGCTGGATGGAGCTGAGAATAAACTATCGTACATTCCAGGTCCATTCGCGCCGTTTGAGCTCGGGAAGGAACAGAGAGGGGACCATCAGGGACTAGGACCGGACAGTCAACAGTACAGGCACCAGAAGTCGATTTCTGGCGCTGGAGTACCGCAGACGCCGATGAATGCGGGTTACGAGGGACTATCTCCCATGCACACCCCATACAAGCCTAGGATTAGGAGAGGGCAATCACCATCGTTCCATGGAACTGGGACGCCATCCGGTGATTCACCTGGATATGGGTACGGTGGACCGGAAGATACACCTTCAAGGAGCACAAACACCGGGCCTCATACGCATCAAGCACTTGCAATAGGGCCTTCACAACCGCACCAAGCGTCTTCCCAGGCCTTCTCTTACTCCCCCAACTATCCGCATAACCAAACGCTCCTTCCACCGCGCGTACAATCGCTCGCCGCGGGAGGGAACGGGGTTGGTGGGGTTGGAGGCGAGATTTCACGGACGCCGACTCCGAATTTGGACTTTGCGGGCGTCCAAGCTGAGATTGATATAGCGCATGAACAGGCTGCGAAGGCTGCTAGGGAAACGTTGAGACAGATTTTCCCTGGGGTGGATAGGGAGGTTGTGGATTGGGTGCTTGAAGCGAAAGAGGGTGATTTGGGTAAGAGTATTGAGGCGTTGCTGGAGATGAGTAGTGGAACGTGAGGGGTATGGGGTAAAGGGAGTGGAGTGGATGATGGTTAGTGAGGTGTATTGTATATTTGGATTTCTTCCCTTGATGAAGGTGGAGAAAACCCAGTAAAAGATTATATCATGTCAGTCCTCTGGGTCTACCCGATTACAGTAATATTGAGCGTTGAAGGCGAACAGTAACCGGGTGATGTAAAATGGAAATGTGACTTCTGAAGCTATGGGCTTCGACCGAGGGTTAGGCTGCTCCCCGAACTTATTGAAGACCTTGTACTCGGACACAAACTCATGATACAAGTGGAAGCTACGGCTTTCAAACTCTTCTAACTACAGTGATGCGTGAGTTGCACGGTAAATAGTATCGCTCTTGTGGAGGTCAACAAATTCCCACCACAAATGTATCGGCGTAGAACAACGGGACTTGGCTTGTGTTTCATCCCTGGATGTCCTTCCCCCGCACTCGTCGTCGTCTTTTCCTCCGATACTTTGACTTCGTTGCTGCGACAGGTCGGCGAACTGACTAGGTGACTGTCTTCTGTGCCGTCGGGTACTGCCCTGTACTTTATCAGTGCGTATGTCGATCTGATTTGAGGGAAGTATCCAAACGCAGTGCCTCCTGCAGTGTTACAACCACGCTCTATAGATATTACTTCACAGCGCATCACTGTCTGAACTCGATGGAGTCGTCCACGGTGAACCACCTCCAAGTTGTTTCCTTCCGCTTAATGGTTCTTCAATATTAGAGGCACTTGTGTGAACGGAATTTGAAACTAGATATTTGAAATTTGAGTCTGACCCGGATCAATCTGACACGGAAGGAGTTATCTTCAGCAGTATTAATGTATTTATATCTAACCTTCGTTATCGCCAGAAACAACTCTAGGTTATATTTCTCTAGTCCCTCAGCTGGTGCGTTTAGATTGAGAGAAGAAAAACTCTGGGGATCATCTTCATAGGGAAGCCATATTGATGGTGCTCTATCCGATCGTCCTGCAAAGGCTCCAGCAGGTTCTAAGAGAGTTCAAGGAAAACGTTCAACCCAGCATCGCCCCTATGAGGGTCAACTGGTCACTCGCTATGCCACAAGTCAATCATCTGTCAGCTGTACCCGACCCAATGTAGGGGAAAAGGACCTGGTCGAGGACTTTCCGTCTTTCCTCCACGTTGTATCGCCGCACCTCACGCCTCCATTGCGTCGTCCCCGAGGCTGCAAAGCCTCTTTGAAAGATTGAAGTTATGATCTTCAAGAAACAAGGTTTCTCAGCAACCCTTGTACTTGTTGCCGGGATAGCTACGATTCTCTTATCGTGCGCGACGTTCTCGGTACCATTCGACAAGGCCATTTATGTGTTCGGAATTGGAGCGGCGGCGAATGGGACGCTGCGATATGTAGACTTCGGGGTGCTCGGGTACTGTCCTGTGCCCATTGGACAATGCGTGCTTCAGTCTGAGCGCTTTGCTCGTCGAGGTTGAACGATGCTCCCGACAGGGAGAAGAATGACAAGTATTGGTTTGCTAAATATCCATATTGTACGAAACCTACGGTCGTATGGAAAGTCGGGGAAGATGCTGTGGATGTTTTGTGAGTTCCCCACACAATTAGGGGGTTTCCACCTATTTATGATGGTTGTGAACTTGGCCTTTTCGTCCAGGCAGGCGCCGTCTGCTTTAAGAGACGATATACCCCAACCACTTGGTTTGCTCCTGGCAACATTGGATCCAGCCGGTATATAGCTCACTTCATGTGATGTGCGCAACTTATCACAATCATGTCTTCAACTGCTGTCGGGGCCATCCTTGCCTTCCTCGCAGTCCTTATCGTATCTCGTTCTCGCATAATCCTCAGACGTGCCGCACTTGAAATGCCAGACAACTCGGAGCAGCTCAACGCTGTTTCTGCCCTTGTTCGTCTCGCGCTAACATGCGCCTCCATGGCATTTATTGCCAATCTGATCATCATATCGAGGAATCGGAACGCGTACGCCCATTGTTGCTGCAGAACTCGAGTATGAAATATGTGTGGGGTAAAGTGGTGAATGTCTGCTTGCTGAACTATTGTTGCCCGTCTATGTTGATTGTCATCGCTTGTGGCGTTTAGATTTGGTTAAACGGGTTTTCCTTGCTTCTCTTAGTGACTGGGATGTTGGTAGTCAGCAGATTGAGACAGAACGTGAAACCGGAGGTTCGCGCTGTTCGGTTTTCAACCGAGAGCATCAAAAGCTTATCTTTATATTAAGATTATGACAGAACCCCAAACTGAAACGACTTCGGTAGAAATCTATGAAATGCCCAGTCCAGCACCTCAGCCTCACTCACAAACCCGTACAAACTTAACTCACAGCGTGCCACGGTCTTTCCCACCTCGGCTATCGTCCCCTAATCTTCCCGAACATCCAGATACAAGTTACGCAACGCAACATCTGGCAACTCGCAGCAATACCAACAGCACCATCATCCCATGCGCCGCTCGTGGCTGATGGCGGGGGCCGCTTCAGCTTTTTCCGATTCGGCAACAACGTCAGCCACGTCTGATTATTCGAATAGATCAAACTTTATACCGAAGACCAAGACTCTGGGAGCTTTCTAGCGCTGTGATATTTATCCACGATAGCAATTCCGAAAGCATAAATAATATTGACCAATGACCGACAAAAGACTTATTTGGCTAAACCACAACCATGATTGCGCCGAAAATTTTCACCCCTGAGGTGATTGTTGGGTGCTTCTGGGGGCAAGGCAGGGCCGCATGAGAGGCACAAGGGCGTTTTTCCATTTTTAGTTCCCGAGGAATGATTATCCAGACATACGTACCTTTCTCAATTCAGGCACATCATGCTCTTGTCATTGATATAGTGTCCGTGCCCGCCGCTGTATAGCCTCGTCCCTCTTCACAAGAGATGGACAAGCCCGGGGCGTCCAATACTTAACTTCATACCGCCACCATACCCCGAGTCAGCCCACACCCACATCCACAATGACTTCTGCACGCAAAATAATAACGAGGATCAGAACAGAAGGATATCCTTTTGTGGTTACTGTTATACTCTTAGCTACGGGAGTATCGTTGCTTCTAGTGGCTTCACTTTCTGTGCCCCTATTTCAAACCAGTCGGATTCTTAGATTGACGGCGGATGTAGATGGAGTGGTTCGCTTCGTGGATTTTGGGATCTGGGGGTATTGCCTAAACTCTGCTGAGGGGTGCGCTCTGGTCATATCCATTCTGTCGTCGTTTAAAATTCCTTCTTTATGGACTATTTATCAGGGGGAATAACCGAAGTACAGTGGCTGGCAGCCCTCGGTGCACTCGGAGAATGCTTGGTTGGATTATGGGGTCTGACGTTGTAGAATTTCTGTGAGTGGCTCGTTACTGCGGTATCCACAAGCCTAACGTGAGCGTGCCAATTCTTCTCTGTAGACAAACGTCACAAGACGTGCAAACCGCGCCTACGGCCACTGAAACTTCAATGTTAGTGATTTACCCCACATGTAAGCTCCCATCGCTCCCATCGCCTCAACTTATATTGATGAATCTGTAACAGCGACTGTACTTTTGTTCGCCGATTTTGTCTTTTCACTCGCAGTGTACATTGCAGATAGGGTCACAGCCAGGGCAACAATGGAATCGATACAGCATCCGAGACACCTAAGAATGTTATTCTCCTTGGGCTTGTTAACCGCCCTCACCACATCCTTTGTCCTGCTCGTCCACCTCGAGCTGGTGAGCTCTGTCAAAAAAGTGGCTGGCGCGCAGCTGAGCAACGGCAACCCAACTCTCCATGTAGAGTGGGGCAATACTGTGAGCGACCTCGTTGCACCACTTGACTTCCTCTCCGATGGATACTTACTCGTTTCAATGCCAGACATGGCTCTGTGTTTCTGCCCTCATATGCTTATGTGGCAACATACTTATCATCCGGAGCATCCGAAACGCCAAGTGGAGGAGGGAATCTCAGGTGCGTCCTGCTGCAAGGTACAGGCACCTCTCCTGTTACTGTACTGACGGCATTCCCCTTCCAGATCCCACAGCTGCAGTCACCCGCTATACCGTCAGCAGAGAAGCCATCGATAAAAGTGGCGGAAACACATGTTATGGTCCCTATTGGTCTGCGTTGAATTTGAGCCTTGATGCTTATTGTTTTTCGTGGCTTGTATGAAAGGTCACGGAGCTGGACAATTTCTTGGGTCTGCGGTCTGGAAGCCAAACTCGTGCCTGTTCCCGAGTCAGTTCATTCAGGACCCTGTTGAACGCTCGGAAACAGTTTTCCGAGTAATGAGAACGCCCTTGATATTAGGTCCCAATGTACTTAGTGTAGGTTTCTGGTCCTCAGGAGTGGTGGCGTGTTCATCTCCTTGTATAGTGTTTTGGTCGTTTGTATGAATACTATCATTGTCGACCCAAGATAGGGGCTAAATTACCTATGCTCCAAATTTGGACGCCGTCACACGAGTCCTAGGCTTTGCACTGGGTTGCCAGTGGATACATCAGGGGGAGGCCACTTCCACCGTCCCGACATTTACACAAAACCTTTTTGGCTATGGCTGGATGATGCTCTTACTCCGAACCCAAAAAATCAAAATTTCCTCGGGGCACCTGAGGGGTAATGCTAGTGGCCAGTCGGAGAAAATTTCAGCAGCCCCGGGTCCAGAGGGTTTGAGCTCATGCACCTGACTATTTCGCGTGTGTGAAAAACCGTGTCTCGGATCGATAAATGCGAGGGATACCTCGAAACCTCAACAACAGTTCCAGTGAACGTGTGAGCCGAGCTCCGAGCCGAATGAGAGGTCTCTCAATATGCGATGCTCGAATGAGGGTTGGCGAGATAAGAGACATAGAATGGTATATATTACACATCGATGAAAGATGGATGGGAAACAGGGCAAGAGAATATCCTTTTCTGTCCTGATTCCTAATGTTCATTCATGCTCTAGACTGTAGGTGAACGATCTCTCATCGTCACTACTCGCGTTCTTCCTACTCCCTCGATACTTGAAACAGCCAAACAGTATAATACAACTCCGAGGATTGTTGTCGTCGCCAGTGAAGTTCACTACTGGACGAAAAGCGAGGACAAGGTGCTTGCGAGTCCCAACGCGTTTGAAGTTTTAGGAAGCAAGGAACAATGTGCAACTAAGTGCAACTAAGTGGGCGAACAGAATATGTACAACGGAGCCAGAAAGCTGACTTTTCTGCAGGGTCATGGGAATGCGCTATTTCAACTCTAAACGTATGGACCTACCCATTTCTCTCTGGTTCTGACATCAATCCCACTAGAACTCAATATATTCTTCGCTCGTGCCCTCAAATAATCACCTCGAGAACCAACCTGTTATAATTAACACCGTCAATCCAGGATTTTGTTACTCCGAATTTCGGCGGAAGATGTCGGGTCTACTCATGTGGTTATTCGAGAAACTGCTGGCACAGACAACAGAGGGGGGCAGCCGCCAACCTGTTTGTGCTGCTGTTGGCACTCCCAAAGGCGGAGAGGAGTCGCTAGACAAGCTCAGGGGCGCATATGTCAACCTTGCAGACATTGATGAACCTTCGGATTTCGTGCTTGGTGAAGAGGGAAAGAATAGGGAGGGCATGTCGTACAACTTCTGAGGACCCAGGACTGACCCGGATAAATTAGAACGACCTCACTTTTATGCTCGAGAGAGTGGATTCACGCATCAAAAACCTCATTACGCAACACCTCGCTGCTTCCTAGGAGTACATTAATGCGCGCCTAGTTCTGCTGACTTGATGACTAGTCAGGTTCCGGCGTCCTTGCTGCTGCTTTCACCTGAATCATAATTACAACCGTATACCCTCGTATACCTAGTGAATCAAGTTAAGCCCGTATTTCCGTCCTGTCCTTTCCAGTTTTGAGAACCGTGCGTCACACCAGATCTCCTGCTTCGTTACATGGAGCCGCGGCGAGACATCCCGAGTCAGACGATGCAGTTGCCAGAGAAGCTTATCCCGCAGTTAGGAACACCTGCAGCTTGTGTATACTGTCATTGGAGGCACAGAAAAGCTTGAAAGCTTAGCCGAAGATAGAGCACACCAACGTCGTCGAGGTTGAAGAGTCATCGGACTTGATGCTACTTGGTGGTGACGAGGACAAAAGAGAAGAGGGTTTATAGGCATGTCAGCCTGTTGCCTGACTTATCGTGTGTATTGGCGGCAGATATCCCGAAAAAATGCGCTGGGACTCCGAGTAGGAGGGAGGGATGCTGGAAACAAAGGAAGCAGCTATATCGGTAAGTGTGTTTGAGTAGCCGGGAGCGGACGCAATCTACCGGAAGCCAAATCAGGACTTGCCTATCACAGAGGTGAATCGCCTCCATTCTTATCAAAGGTGTTGTCCCTCATAACTCCTAGGTTATCGGGTTATCGTGCCGAGACGAAGTGCTGAGGCGTCCATGCCAACAAACTGCTTTGTGGGTCATCTGACAACGACGGCATTCAAACGCGTACATCCTACGGCTCGGCATGTCTATGGAAAGCTCACTAATCCTTGATTCCTTTTCCCCGCTTAGTTACAGATAGCGAATTCTGAGCTTCTTGTTTCTCCGCGATTGAGGAAGGAGACGACTGAGAGCCAAGGTATATAATACCTCGAGTTTCCGGATTGTGAACTCGCCACCTTGAACCGTTTCCCTCATAACACTCGATCTAACCCCATCAAAGCAATGGCAAGACAATCAGTCTTCAGTCTTCTATGGGAGCAAAAATGGGCAGAGGTCTCCCCTGTAGCTAATGCAAATCTAAAGGGCAAAACCATCATTGTCGTTGGTGCCAATACAGGCATAGGCTTTGAGGCAGCCCAGCATTTTGCGAGAATGGATGCGGGCACATTGATACTTGCATGCCGGAGTCGGGAGAAGGGAGAAGCGGCTATCAAACGTGAGTCTATCATTAGCTTTCCATGATAGATCATGCCATTGATATAAACGGTCGGAAATAAGGATTGGAGCAGGCAACAGGATATTCCAAAGCTGTGCTTTGGATAGTTGACCTCGCCGATTTTGCGTCGGTGAAGTCATTGGTGGATCGAGCCTTGAAAGACTTGGAGAGGCTGGATATCCTCGTGTTGAACGCCGCCGTTGTTTCTCCAAAGTACGTGGCGACGAAGGACGGATGGGAGACAGGGTATGGGGTTTCATCTGTTCGTATGTCCCCATTCTAATACTCGTTTATACTCCAGACTACAAGTGAATGTTCTCTCGTTGTCGCTACTTGCACTCCTCTTACTCCCTTGGATGCTAGAAACCGCCAAGCAACATAGCACGGTTCCGAGGATTGTCGTTGTCTCTAGTGTGGCTCACTACTCGGCACAACTCGAGGACAAGGTATTCACAAGTCCCAATGCATTTGAGGTCCTAGGGAGCAAGGAATACTGTACACCTCAGTGAGTGAACGGAACACATCCAACATAGCCAGAGAGCTAACCTCCCTGCAGAATCATGAGATCACGTTATGTCGACACTAAACGTATGTTATATTTGACTGTGTTAGCCTGACTCATCCTTGCCATTTGTTCTGACATTGACTTTACACTAGTTCTCAACGTATTCTTCACTCGTGCCCTCAGCAACCACCTCAAGGACCAACCTGTCATAGTCAATGCGGTTGATCCAGGATTCTGCTATTCCGAGCTTCGGCGGGACGTCGCGAGCTTACACTTCTGGATACTCGAGAAGCTAGTGGCACAAACGGCCGAGGAGGGCAGCCGCCAGCTCATCTGGGCTGCTGTTGGTGTCCCCGGAGGCAAAGAGAGTTCATTAGATGAACTTAGGGGCGCATTCATCCGCTTAACGAACATTTATGAACCTGCGGACTTCGTGCTTGGTGAGGAAGGGAAGAAGAGAGAGATTAAGCTATGGGTATGTCATAGAACTAGCTTTAGGATCTATAGCTGACCGGAATGGGTTAGAACGACCTTATTTCTACGCTTGAGAAAGTGGACTCTCGCGTCAAAGATGTTGTTGCGCAGCATCTAGCTGCTCACTAGTGGTATCCTGGTATTTTGTGCCCCCTTGCCTTTTGGCTGGGTTCCGAAGCTCCTGTATCCGTTTTCACTACTGGCTTATATACTGTCACGTATCTACTGATATTACCTTTCTATCTAAGCACGAGCACTCCTCATGATATATTTGGAATTAGAAGCCCCAGGCTTTATTTAGGTGTCGTCGATGAAACGATGGCCTGGGCCCCAAGGCGGCCCTGTGCGCATGAGCGTTGCGAAGGCTCATTTCAGTCCGCACAAAAACATAGTGAAGCTGTCTTGAAATGCAGTTCGTTCCCTCGCTCTCCCTTTTTCCCTTTGACATGTATGTCTAGAAGAAATGGAAAGTCATAATGGTGGGGACTGAAAAAAATTCTACGCAAAGCTCTGCCGAAACAGGATGGCTGACGCGCTCATGGCACGACCTGTACTGTGGGCCATCCAAAAAGTAACAGCACCTAAACGTGTATACTCCTTTTGAGCCTGCCCGGGACTCAACATCTCCATTGGACGGTGTAAACCCCATTGATCCTTCGCTGCGTTTCTCTGTCCCCTCCCCAACGAATGGCGATGTCTTAGCTTTGTCCATTCCTCATATGTCGCAGTGTTAGACCGCAACTTCACACAAGGCGTAGTTAGTACCTCAAAAACTAAAAATGTATTCGGATTCAAACCATGCACAATTAGTCCGCTAGCTGGCTCGACATGCCTAGGAAATATATGAACACAAAACAAACGGGGAAATACTATATACCTAGTAGTACGCATGTCTGTGTAGAAATACACCCAAGTTGAATAGCCATGTTAAAATACGTTTCAACTAAGGTATATTTAGAGAACTCCAGCGTCCACGGTCAGACAGTTTCGTCTATTGTGGACTCAAGTCTCCGTGAACTTGACCCACACGACCAGAACCGCGTTTCGTTGCCGAACAGAGCTTTAGGTAATTATTCTCCCTCATCATGGAAAGGACGATCCAAGTCTATGCACCATTCCCTCGCGTCGTGGCACCTGGCTCCGACCTCAATCTTGATCCCGCAAATTGGCATTGGGTCTATCGCCTAACCCTCCCACTCGAGGCCCTCAACCAGTTCTCACTAAGCCCGTACAAATGGATCCGCTACGCCATCGGAGTCGTCGTTGGAGCTGAGGGCGACCTTTCACCCAGCCGCGACTTGCCCAATGTTGTGGACTACAACATGGCCGCCCAGCGGACTGCGACGTTCTCTACTATCATACCAGCGCTGAGGAGAAGCGAAAGATGTTCCCAGCCGATCCGGACATCGGGCATACACGTGTCACTTCTAGTGTTCCCACCACTCGAAGGGCTCAATTCCGCGATGAAGTTGCAGAGCGGGATGGAAGGAAGTGAGTCTTGATGGAGTTGCCAAATGACCTCTGCGACGCTGCGCACCTCCTAGCCCACAGCAAGGGCGATGCAGTACGCTACTCCTACTCCCAATCTGCCCTTGCTTACCATCGCAGTGGCGGTAGTACATTACGACTTATACTGAGCGCCGCAGTCGAGACCCTACCGGAGGCGACATTGTACAAGACATCGACAGCGTCCGGAACGGCCTTCTTGATAAACACCCTCATACAGTGTCGGGTACACATGTTGCATTCTTAATGGTGCATCCACTTGTATGATGCTAATCAAAATCTGATGGTGCTGATAAACAGACACCCAACTTTGCCATGAACACGACTGACATCGACCCCAACGCACCACCAGCAGAGAGAAGCTGTACATCTTTTTCAGCCTGATGTACCGTTTTACCTCGGGATGAACACGCACGGCGTAGCACCCCCTTCTGGCACTCCAATCCGGATTTCTGATAGTCCTGAGCGGCCCCCTGCCATTCTCTTCGACGCCGTCTATGCTGGAGCCGTACTCCACCATTTTAACAGATGCTGAAAGATTGACCTTGACCTTTGCCGAGACTCCTTAAGAGTCCGTGCTTAACGACAACTTCGCCCGGGCTAATCCCAACAAACGCCCAAACTCGTTCACAAGGTATAGCTGTGTGGCGCACTTGGACGGACTTAACGGAACTTCGAGACATTCACGATTTGTTACGGAAGGCCTGAACTCATATCTCTGATGGTCACAATTAGGTGTGTGCTTAAGCACCTGTGTTTCCTCGCCTTGAATCTCGGTCTTCGTTGACCGGCAATCCTTCTCTCACATGTTGTTTATTCCCTGATTTCATCCTATATGCATATCATGAATCTAGGCCAAGTGCGATAAAGGGGTTATCCAATAATTTTAACATCATCTCCGAGAATAAGGTTATCAATCAACCTCGCTTTCCCAACGAACAGTGCACCGCTGAGCAGAGCAGTGTCGAGATTCTCCCTTGTAGCATCATCCGGGATCACCTCAAAACTATCCGGATCGTTGAACTCGATGAAATCCAGGCGCATATCCACGTCCAGTCTGTGCTCTTGCGCTTGTTTAATCCGGGTTTCCACCACTTCGTGCGCTATTGCAAGACATTCGACCTTGGACTTGCCATCATCCCATGCGACTTTGGCAGCAGTCAAGGCTTGGTATAGTGTTGAGGCGACTTTACGGCCATCGGAGGATAGGTATGCGTTTCTCGATGAGAGCGCAAGTCCATCTATAGGATCGCGCGCTGTGGGTACGATGTGTACGTTTTCGGAGAGGGGGTGGGACATGAGGAGGTCCCGAGCGAGGCGCTTGAGAAGGAGGGCTTGTTGAATGTCTTTTTGGCCAAAATACGCTCGTGTTGGCTGTGTATATACCAGGGAATGAGCACCCTATAGGAAGGAGAGGGAGAGGCTCAACATGCCTGGATGACATTGAATAACTTTGTGACGACTGTGGCTACGCCACGAAAGAACGTTGGTCGACTCTTTCCTTCCATTTGGTGGCTGTACCCTTTGACCTCGACGAATGTGCCTTTCTGGGCGGAAACGTCCTGAGTTATACCTGAAGGGTACATTTCTTTGTTATTAGGTAGGAAAATTGCCGAAGGCTGGTGGATAATTGTGGACGGAGGTCCCTCATGAGCTCCATTGGAGTTCTGGGCAGGAGGGTGCACGGGCATGCTGAGCGCAGCAAGAGCAGCAATATCTTGTTCAAGTGTGCGAGGATACGTCGTAAGGTCTTCATGCGGCGCAAATTGGGTTGGATTGACGAAGATCGAGAGGACGGTGAGGTCATTCTCGGCTAGTGACCTACGGACTGTTTCATATCGTACGGCACAAAAGTTATCGGGCTTCGTGATCCAATCAGACTAACAAGTTCAAGAAGCATACCGAGAGAAAGATGTCCCTCGTGGAGGGCACCCATTGTAGGGACGTACCCTACGGATTTGCGCTCTCTGAATGCTCCTTCTCGCCATTCGCGGAAGGCAACTGCGGTTGTGAAGAGGGGTATGGGTGATGGCGGAAGGACAGTGGACATTCTGTGAACTGTGGTTCTAGAGAAAGCCCTTCGGGTGAATTGGTATAGGGGAGTGCAGGAGGTGGACGACGTGAGTGGTGCCAGCATGCAAGCGTTTGCGGAGATATCGGCGCCCCGGACGGTCCACCATAGGGATCTATGAAAAATCAATTGCTGGATGTTTATCAGATAAGATTATCTATTGATGTTTCCTTTGAGCCTCCTTCTGCTGCTTCTCCCATTCTGCACGCCACCGCTGCCATTCATCTTCCCTCCCACCATCAGGCCATATTGCCCACCCATCACGGATCTGTAGCCACGTCGACACAGGATTGCTGAGCGCAAGACGCCTGATGCGACCGAGGAATGATGTGGGGTATCTTGTCGGCACCAGTTCGACGGCGAAGTACAGCGAAAAGCCCAGAAAACTTCCGATAGCCAGTCCCCAGAATATCTGGTGCCAATTATGATATCCGAGGTGGTGCCTATACCATGCCATGCGCCGATACATATATTTGTTTGACGCTCAATAAACGCTCATGGAACAGAGTCGACACAAACGGATTGACGCACCGTGAGTATGCGACCGCGCCCGCCCAGCCCAGTAACCCCGCGTAAACAACGAGTCGCCAGATCTGGTCAAGTATTTTGAAACCAGTGCTCGCGAAACGGTGTTTGAAGAACATGTGGCACGTCAAGAACGTCGCAAAATAACCCATGTATTGGCTGTGGGAGGAAGGGAAGCCGTAGCCGTTCCCAATACTTTCTATCGGAAGGCATTTAGAAAGACCTTTAGCAAGTTCAAAATACCCACCAATCGGCCTATCCTGCTTTACGGCGTGTTTAATTGCATAGTTCAACCCTTCCCCAAATAACTGCCCAGCCCACATCACGATGACGAGGTACTCGCGCGTCTGCACGGCCAATGCCGCATAGGAAGCCTATCATAATGGGATAAATTTCTTATCAGAGTCTCCCCAATGCTGTTCACTTGCCATGAGTAAAATCGGACTGAGAGTTACTAGGGCTAAGCCCAGCGACAGAATGGAATCGTCATCGTCTGGCACGAGGCTGTCACGATAAGTAAGCGGGGATAGAGCAGCTTTTCATGCTTACAGAGCACATGTGTGAGGTCTAGAGAAGCCCGTGGGCCTTGCAACATGAATATTTGAATAACAAGGTAGACAAGAGTGATGACGTTTAAGGACGTTTTTAAGGCAAGAGGATTGAGGGGGCCATGCGGGTTTGTCGGAGCGCTCGCGCCTGCAGGCATTCCCACGTCCAGTGCTCCTCGGTCTTCTCTATTATTTACTATATTTGCTGTTTTTTAGCGCAAGGTTCTAGCGCTCTCTGGGACTGGTTCCTTCCTCTATTACCTCAGACTTGACTTCTCAATGCTAAACCGCGGGTCCCACTGCCCCTCCTTTGTCGAGAAATGCTCATAACCTTGCGTCAGAGAACATCAAGCTGCACGCTGAAATTCTTTGTCCGTCAATCCAAATGGAAGGGTGCCTTCTGGGAAAAGGCTATTTAAGCTCGATGGACCCACCTTGGTCTACAGCTGCTAGTACAGGATTCTCTCATAACTAGCCAGTATGGCTGCTGCGTTCGTCCAAACAGACACGTCTATCCTCCCAGGCAGTCCAAGCGCAGCGCCCCAAGTGCCGCATGGAAGCGCCATCCAGTCCAACGGCATGTCGGCCGGTGCAGCTCCTTCACCTACACCGACCACGACTTCTACACTCCTCGGGTCGTTATTCTTTACGTCTTCCATAGGCGAATGGGCCAAAATTCTTGTTTTCGGCACTTTCTTTGAACTCTGTCGCCGCGCCGCATCCAAAGTATTTCAAGCTATCTACGACTACTTCGTCATCACCATCGATGTCCCAGAATGTGACTACTGCTGGGGCAAGTTTTCGTTCTTCTTCCATCCTTGTCGCTTCCTTAGCTGAAGCGATGTCGGATAGATTGGATTATGTATTGGCTCTCGAAACAACCTTCCTGGAAGAAGACACGCAAGCTGGAACTCAGCACGAATGCCTTCGGTCTTGACCCTAACTCCGTCCTTCTATCAAACGAGGAGAGTAACCCGAATGTGATACTTGCTGGTGACCGGCGACTGTCGTACATACCATCGCAGCTTTCATCCCACTCGTTCTAGTATAAAGGTTGCTGGTGTCGGGTCAGTCGATGGGAGAAAGAAGGTACGCGAGTGTGGAGGCAAAGAGATGAATATTTGCGCTTGAGGTATACCTATCTTTCCCTGTTAGGTACTTACAAGAGACTAACGGTTTTATGTGTATACTTCATAGCATCCTTTCCCGGGATCACCAAGTCTTCAGGGAGTTGGTAATCGAGGCAGAGAAAGCTTACAAGGCTGCTCAACTGGATTCAATATCCATTTACACCTCTGAGTCGTGAGCGTCTTCGGTTTCTTGGGCTTTGACGAGGTTCTTACCACCAAGATCGATTCAGTAATGGCGATGG
Organism: Podaxis carcinomalis; assembly: GCA_018524395.1. NCBI lineage: Eukaryota > Fungi > Basidiomycota > Agaricomycetes > Agaricales > Agaricaceae > Podaxis > Podaxis carcinomalis. The sequence continues at coordinate 94,491 of JAEUWJ010000647.1, read as the reverse complement.
TTGGCGTTATCTGGCCACTCGACCTAAACGTCCCTTGAATTCTATTGTCCTCGATCCTGGTGTCAAAGATAAGCTCGTTGAGGATGCCCGAGAATTTTTGGAGAGCAAAGAGTGGTATGCCACCCGTGGTATTCCTTTCCGCCGAGGCTATCTTCTCGTGGGCTGATCCCTATCCACCCTGTGCCCAACCACTCACAGCTCTCTTTATACTCAGCACGGTGCGCCCGGCTCTGGAAAGACTAGCATCATCCAGAGTCTAGCTGGGGAACTCGGACTCGATATTTACATTGTCTCGCTCTCTCGCGTCGGCCTGGATGACAATAGTTTGAACGAGCTCATCTCTCAACTTCCTGGTATGTCGAAGGCAAGGGAACGTTGACTGTTGTATGCTGAGGGCTAGATAGAGAAATGCATCGCGCTCATGGAGGATATCGATGCTGCGCTTACCACCAGCATCAGTCGCGACTCAGCTGACACCACGCCAAATGGCGGCTCTGCCCCTGAAGCCAAAACTCAGGCTCAGAAGCAACAGAAATCTCCAAGCAAGTACGTCCGACTCTTCCCTACTTCGGTCACCCCCACATTATGACACTGATCAAATCTGTGGAGAGTCACCCTTAGTGGTCTTCTCAACGCGCTTGATGGGGTCGCTGCGCAAGAAGGCCGCCTCCTCTTCGCTACCACAAACAAATATAGCGCTCTTGACCCCGCCCTTACACGCCCTGGTCGTATGGACTTGCATATCGAGTTCAAGTTAGCGAGTAAGCACCAGGCAAAGGAGCTTTATCGCTGCTTCTACTCTCCCGATAATAAACCTCCTGCGGCGGGTGCTGCTATGCGGACGGAGTCACATTGTCCCACGAAATCCAAAGGCGAAGACCACGAGGAACCCACAGAAAAAACATTGCTGCCGGACATTGGTGATGTTACATCGACCACCTCGGAGCAGACGACTGCTGTGCCTTCGGCCTCACCTTCTCCTAAAGAAAATCTCCTTACTCTCTTCGACACTTCCTCCTCCGACAGTGGTCCACCTGCTACACTTCCTGATGACCACACTGTTACGCGCCCTCACTCCAAGACTCCGATACTCTCAGAGAGCCAGATCGTTAAACTCGCCACTGTGTTCAGTGAAATACTCCCTGAAAGAGAGTTTTCGATGGCAAGTTTGCAGGGATATTTGATGTTATATAAGACGAGACCTGTGGATGCTATTAGTGAATTTACGACATGGATTGAGAAAGAAAGGAGGGAGAAGAGGGAGAAACAAGAAGCGATAAGAGCGGAAGCCGAGAAGGGTGGTAAGGAGGTTAAGGAGGCGACTGCGGCACCTACTGCGACTACTTCCACTTAGATAATGGCTACGGCACATATGCATGAGTACAGTTGTGAGATATATGTACAAGAATCCTAATGCGTTACTAACTCTGAAAGTTTTCAATGTACGTCATGAGCGCTTGAGCCCTGACACTGTCAGTTCCAGTGCCGGTATAGCCCAGTCCAGTTGTAATCATCTTGAGGAATGAGCTTTCAAGCTTCAAGGATGATGTTTCTGGCAATGCCGAGGACCTGAGGTGAAGAACTACGAGACGGTGGCCAATATTCGACATTCAGTGATCCGAGTTTCCGTCGAGAGTGATCAGTATAGTAAATGTCACGACAACGATCACCCCCAATACCCTTACATACGCGTCAACTTCGAAATCCCTATCGCCGTCGCTATCCGATCGAATGGCAAACATCGGCAGCGCTTTTCTCGGCGACCTCCAGGCCAAACGCATTCGCCATCTTTCATCACCAACAGGAAGCAACGCTGCCTCTTCTCCACCATCATCCCCACCCGCAACCGGAATTCACAATAGCAATCGAATGAGTATCACTCAGCCTTTGTCTCCACCACCTCCGCAATCCCAATCACCATCATCTCAGAGAAATAATCAGAAAAGTCCTAGCCAACCTTGGGCCGCGCTTGGACAGCCGCTGAATAAGGCGACTATCGACCCTATACTGGCACTGGAACTTCGTGTACGGTGGCTTGAGACTCTGGTTCTGGGGCTGAGTGGTCCTTCTTCAAGCTCGCCAGACACGTCAACATTAGCTCCTAACACAGATGCGATCGATGGGAAGGCAACAGTCGGAGATGAGAAGGGACGAGGTAGTCTCAGGAGTCTAAGACGCAAGACAGCAGAGAAACAGAAAGAGAGGGGAAAGGGGAAAGGGAAGCAAAGTGCTACTACACTTGCACGGTTAACGGAGGAGGTGAAGAAGAGACTGGATGCGATCGTGGAGACCAACGAAGGGCTGAGGAAGTTCATGGATACATGTGCGTCTTTTCTCCCTTTCTCCCGTCTAGTTGACCTAACACACTCTGCGTTCCTTCGCTAGATGACCAACATGCACAATACCTCACACCCACCTTTGCACTTTCAGGGATCATTGACGCACCATTACCTTCTACACCTACCTCAGAGGACGCGGATGGGATTAAGAATATGGCATTACCGCTACTGCCGGTATACGAGAACATGTCTCCGCAAGAGCTTGAGGCGTACCTAACCGAGATGGAGCCAGATATACGCGCCGCAGATCGGGACATGCGAGAGATTGAGGAGTTAGTCGGGAGGGGAGTTGCTGGAGCTGGTAAGCTCGGCGGTGAGTCTATCTGATTACGAGGTATGGATGAACATAGACTGATCATGGGCGTAGACTATGAACCCCTCAAACCGCGCCTTGCGAAACTGATAAAGGAACACGAAAAGGACGTCAAACTTGCAAATGAATTGGAGAAGCGTGTGGCGAGGTTGATCGAAAGACATGTTACGCATGTATGTTACCACTTCCATGATATCCGACGGGACATTTACAGAGAGAACTTTCGCAGGTTGATGCACTATCAGAATTATTTGTTGCCTGGGACGACACACTGTTGGAAGCAGAGAGCCGGACTAATAAGCTCGAAAGGGACGCACAGGAGCGACAGAGACTTGGGTTGGAGCCTTGACTACTGGGTTCGTTTTCCGCTTTGTTTCTGCTATTCCCTTCAGTTCTTGTATACCCTGTTCTGCATCGCGTATCAATAGAAGTGCATGGCGCCGGCGCAGGCTTTTCGACGGTCAAGGTCGGTGCGATGATCCAGACTGCGAACATTATCCGAGCGGAACGAAATATCAATGCGGTGTTGAAGGATGATTTTCGCCATGCTTATTTGTCCAGGGCGGCGCGTCAACACTCGAACAGGCCTTGGCTTCTTACGGCTTTCTTGTCGCTTGGAACAGACGATGTTATCCACAAGAATTGTGGACCTGTGAGCATGCTGGCTAGGCCACCATTAGAATATTGAGCGTTGAATGTTGAGTATGGTCAAGTGCCTTAGCTATCAACTCATATGAAGGACGTCATGGTATGCCTTGTCACCTTTCACAGAAGACTTTGCAATATATCAAAATGAGGTCTGGGTACTGAGTCACTCCGCTCCTTGTTCGATGAACACTGCCCATGGAACGCCGAGGCTGTGCTACTCGCAAGTCACTCGTGAGCCACGTAACACCCAGGCAAGGCCGTCCCTCCATCGGGGACCGAAAGTTATATAGGGGTCATCGCATAACAGGCGCGCTCGTTGTTAGGGTAAGCGATACGCTTTGTCCTGTGCATGAAAGGTTTACATAGACACTCGGTAGGAGGCTCCACTACCAACCTTTGAACCTTTCCAGCATCCTCACCGAAACCTTGCCTTCTGTCTTGCTTATTGCCTCGATACGTGGGGGCACTTATGGCTATCATCATGCTCCCAACCTCGCCAGTCTGCAGTGAGGAACTTCTGGATCAGGGAGTGACAACGAAAGGGACGGAGAAAGAGAGCTGGAGACCGTTTCCGTACATCCCGCTCGATATTGCTCGTTTGATTTTCGAGAAAGCAATGGAATCTACGCCGATGCCAGTTCACCTAGCGCTGGTTTCGCGACAAGTACAACACTGGTGTGTGTGTTCACTATGTCCTTGGACCTTCCACCTCACCCGCACAACTTCCGGACCCATGTAGGGTTGAACCACTGATTTACCGCAATCTCACATTCCGGACAGCATCCACTTTCATCCTCTTCTACCGTACCTTCCGTAACCGTCGGTACTCTCCATCCAAGTCGACTGAATTCTTCGCAAAACATGTGAAGAGTCTTCACATACTGAGTAAAGTGGCTCCACGGATGGAACGGATGATTACTATTGGGAGGGTCTTGAAGGGCTTGAGGGCTGCTGCGGGGTGGGATAATTCATGGGGATGTTATATGCTTGGGTTCTTAGCGTATGATTGCATTGATTCTCGGAGTGCAGCAGGCTTGGGCACTCCTGGGTGGCACCCCAATGCAAGGGAGGAAAGGGAGATGAGAAGGGAGGAGGCAGAGAGGAGAAGAAGGGCGGAACCAGACAAATTATCGCTCAGGGGTTGGGTTGAAGGAGAGGATTCAGAAGGAATGGAAAAAGACTCACAGGCTTTGAGGGAGCAAAGTGACTTGGAAGCTTCAAAGGGTTCGACAGAGGACTCGTTCGCCTACAAGGATCTACGGCGACTCTCGCTCTCCGCACACTCGCTACGAATATTCCGCATCAACTTCACGAATCGGTTATTCCGAGATATCACACACCTGGACGTCTATTACTGTCGACTCTATGACTGGTCGACCATCACGAGAATGAAGAATTTGACACATCTTGCTGTCGACTTCTTGACCCTCGTGAACCTTGATTTCATGGAGATGAAGCAGTGCATGGACGAAATGATTGGATATTGCCAGGAGTTGCCCCTGTTGAAGGTCATGATTTTCGCATGCGTTAACTGGTGGAGCAAAGACTTTGACTTGCTGGACGACGAAGACAATGTTTTATCGCCTCTCAACTTTTCATCGGGGGACTGGCGTACTGGCGGCCCGCTGATATCAACGACTATCGACGAATACCACCTACACTACTTCACACAACTATCTCTGGGGATGCATGACCCACGCGTCGTGTTGGGTGTTGTGAGCGACTGCTTGCCGAAGAGTCATCTGATGAAAGAGTATATGGTTAACTTTGTGTGGCCAAGAAATTCGTACGACTGGGATTTTACTGTGCCAACGGAGAAACACAAAGAGAGTTGGGATGTGGCAGAGGAGATAATTGAGAAAAGGTTGGCGGGAAGGAAGGAGAGGAGAAGGAAGATGGGAGCGCCAGCTTTCACGACCTATCGCCGTTTTGATGATGGGGATGAATACATGAATGGAGAGTTTGGGTTCGGGGAGATTGTTGAATCGAGGTGGAAAGAGGGAGTAGCAGAATCTGAGGACTGATATACCCACGCTACTTGGACATCCCGACACGATTTTCTAGCATCCCGCTGCAGTTGTGCTTTGTATACTATACTCGCACTGAGGCACTCATTGCTAAGTACTAATGATGGACCCATGTGCGTTCACCAGCACCAATAAATATCATCGCTACATTCAGGGTTCAACCGCGAGATGAAAAGTTAGGCATTTCTATACAACGAATACTAATGAGCCAGTGAGTCGAGGGTGTCATTTTGGTTGGAGTGACTATATTCTTGGTGGCTAGGAGAAGTGACCAGATTCTGTCTAGTTATGCATAGGCTCCAGACGGTTCGGGTCTTATTCAGTTAGAGCATCCCAAATCCCACTGCCAGTTGCATCCCCTTGGATCTAACCATTTGTCACGCCGTCTATTTTAGGTACACATGAGCTGGGATGTCAAACATAGTTTAATTCGATGATGCCTCACCTTGGCGCCCCAACAATCATCATCCGCACAAGCCCAGGATGAACTCAACAGAGTCATCCCATTGGAAGATGAATGGTCTTTCCGCTATAGGTACTTGGTCCTAGACAGGACTCCAGACGATCTGTACAGTATGCCTCAGTTCGTCGGACTCTTTGTACACTGTGATAACAGAGACGCCCCGACCAGGCACAGAGAATATTCGGGAATGAACATTATGCATCGCAGATCTGTTCCACATGTCGTACTCGGGTCCAGTCACTGCTTGCTTCACTTGATCATGTTTCGTTAGGCACGAGGGTGGCTCGGAAGAGGTATTGAACACGAGACGGTAGTATGGTCGAAACCAGAGCTTGTTGAAGTACTTGGAGTGCTGGGGGACGACACTATCTTATGGAAAATCCTGAAAATGGATCTTTGAATATCGGGATGGAACTCGGGGAGACCACGCCCAGTCCCGCGATTATAATAGCCTCAGTTCACATTGTACTTCGGGATTTCGGTCCTCCGCCTTAATGCGTTATTCGTAGATCCAATACCCTCAGTTTTCCCTGAAAATCGATCAAGTTCGATAGACCAAGGATCAGTCGCTGAGATATTACTGGGAGCGCAGGCGGTAGATGAAGAAATCGCGACACATGAAGAACAGCACACAACTCAATCACAATTCCCGAGCGGACGGAGGAAGCCTCATGCATGATAGTATGCTTTTCGCGTTATATTTCAGTCCTCCTTAGCAGGTAGCTGAGGGTTCATGAGCCTAACTTTCTATAGGTCAAGGATGGTAACAATGACTCACCCGTCATCGTGGCTGCTCTTCTCTTTGGGAACCGCAGCCGCAGTTTTGCGCATATGGCTTTCATTACGCACGTATCAGTTCAAAATTGTTTCCGTACTCCCAGAAGATCGCTAGGGACATCGGAAGGAACCTTGTCTACCCCATACTGCTTCTATAGAATCCATTGCCTTGTATTAGCCGCAGTCTTTCCTTGCCCTTGAGACTTCGGACGTACCTGATACTGAGTTCTTAGAGCCGAGGTGGTGAGGGATGCAGTCATGCGCCAGCCTGGTGACCGGTCAAAACTCGGAGGGTGCTGGAGATGGTAATAGAAGTGCTCGGATGATGAGATTCTCAGTAGAATCAATTGGTGGATTATGATCTGTGGAGGGTCGAGGAAGGTTCATGCCCGAATAGTAGGTAGAGATGCGATTATTCTCTTGCAGAGTTACTTTCTCCACTGTCATTGTCGTACGAAATTTAGGTCCTGTTGTACAGGTTTGAGCTTCCGGCAGTCGGCGCCGTAATAAGATGCCTACTCATCCGTGTTCGTTGCCAAATAATTTCGCTTTGGAGCCTTTCACGTCAGGGTAACGGAAACCTGCCCTCATTTGCCCCATCTGGAGTGGTAGTGACAGACATTGCCTAACATTGCTTGGAGGTTGTCTTGTGACTGACGGCATCTTCGTCACTCCGTACAGAATTTAGAATTCTATAAAACCAACCCGTCCATGAATTCAATGTCCTTCCAGCACCTGTACAAATTCAATTCACTCATCCGCAGGTATGACCACTTCTACCGTCACGGTCGATATCGATTACCAAGAATACGCTTGGATGTGGGAGATTACTCCCTCTTGGACCCCTGAGCAGATTCAGTTGTTTTCAAATCTTCCCTTGGACATTATACGGCTCGTATTCGAGAAGGCCATGGAGGATAAGCCACTACCGCTGCACCTATTACGGGTGTCGCGACAGGTCCAACATTGGTGAGTTTGTCATTTCGCTCTCACTGAAGCAGCTTTCGCCTAATTATGATAGGCTGGAACCCCTCGTTTATGAGCATGTCAGCCTCTACAGTGAATACCACCTCCAACGATTCTATCAGACATTTCGGCAACGACGATACTCGCTCACAAAAGATCTAGCTTTCTTTCAGCGTCATGTCCGAACACTCTTCGTGTGCGCCAACCCTCGCCCCGAAAAACTAGTCGCCATTGTCCGACACTTGACAGGATTACGGAGTCTTGCTTGCTGGGACTCGAGCTGGGGAAATAAGGCGATGGATGTGGTGTTGAATTCAGTGATTCCTTGCGAAGGCGAGGACTATTTCCCTTATAAGCACCTCCGGCGGATATCCTTCGCAGCAACGCTTCTCGTCGAACGCGGAATCACGTTCACGCATAGAGCGTTCCGCGATCTGACGCACATGGACGTCTACTTCCACCCAGTTGCCAACTGGGAGAGTCTCCAATGCCTACCGAATCTCACACACCTCTCAATCGACATGGTCACCGAGTGGCCAACTCCCAGCAGCAACGCACTATCGTACTGGTTTTCTCGTATCCTGGATTCTTGCCTGCCAAGTGTAAAGGTTATAATCTTTGGCGTTGTCGATGAATACAACGCCGATTTTGACCTAGTTGACTCAGAGGGCAACTATCTTCTCCCCGGTTGGCCGCCTTGTGACTCCAACCCGTCTTCATTGGGGACTGAAGGTTGGACCACTTGGCTGACATCTGAATCAAGATGTCACGATAGCGTCGACCTCGATGTTCTTCACCCTATCGCCCAACTTGCTTTTGGGAAGCTTGATCCCCGTGCGGTCCCTGGTACTGTCACGGATGTTCTGCCTCCAAATCAGTTATTCAGGGATTTTCTTGTTTACTTCGTTTGGCCAGGCAATGGACTGGATTGGGATGGACGAGCATATTGGCACCGTGATAGTTGGAGTGTGGCAGAGGACATTATTGAAAAGAGGAGGGGTTTGACATATGCCAAACTTGTTCGCCGAATGTCATAGCTCTTTAAAAAAGTATGCTGTCAGTGATGCACCTATGTTGGTTTTTTTTTTGGCGTTTAATTATTAAACACACCTATTGCAGGATTGAATTGTCTCTAAAGGCTCCATTAACGTGGTGTTCGAGAGACAGTGCCCGACATTGTTGCATGCTGTCCTGACTATCCTTCCGCAATGCATTGCATGATATCAATCTTGGGGTTCACACCTCGCTGTGTGAGAGCTTGCTAAGCGACATCGAGGATGATCACGAACCGGATGAGCTTTTGTGCCTCGTTTCCTGGACACAGTTTAAGTTCCGTTGAGTCCAGTACTACTAACTCATGGATACCGATTCCGGTAGAATATCTCCTATATCTCGCCTGTTTCGACTGTTGCCATCCGACGCGATGATGATGCGAAAGCCAGAGATACTCCCAGCAGTGATAAATCTGGAATCTGATTGTTCGGGTAACCGTACCCCCTCAAGCTTGAGCGGTCGGTGGGGAAGAAAACAGGAGGCTGAGGTTGGACTGGCGACACTTGAAGCTTGAAGCTTGAAGTATGAGCTCATGTATGTATCTCAATTCCCATTTTCAGACGTAGCGGCGATGTCAATGGTGCATAAAAGTTCATACGCTGGGGTAAGATAGGAACAATCCCAGATAAGAATCGCGATACCTAGGCATAACGACGCGAAAGCGTCACCTCGAGTCAGAGACCACACTAAGGACGGGTATAACGGTGGTTCAAGAGGAAAATCGAGGTGGGTCAACATACGGCTACCAGAACGAGGGAGACCCAGGTGAGGTCCGGTGATGCTTAGCCAATGATTCCAGTGATGTTCGTCCATTTTCCTGGATCCTAATAGGTTTGGGAGTTGGCGTTGAAAGGATGAGCTAGTTCGAGGATTTGTACCAGAGAGTTGTGGGAACACGGAAACTAGTTTTGTGAGATTGACCAAACAAGGCATCAAATGATCATGATCGCTCAGTGTGATCGCAGTCATTTATAAACTGACTTGTGCACTCTGTAACCAAGCACTGATACTAGGCACATTTAGAATATTCCAAATCAGCTATCCTGGTACCTGGACCAAGTGAAAGGTACGTACGTACTCATTCTTTTTGCTCATCCCTATCCCATGCCTGCGGTTACAGTCCCAGGTGGCAGACGTATACATATCTCCCTATGTCCATTTGGCTGGGACATTGAAGGGGGATACTGGTATCCATAACACATCAGGCCCATCTGCCATCTAAGTAATCCAACTTGACGTGCCAGCGTCCAGCGAGGCGGTCTCACGAGACCGGATTCGCGCCGTATCTCCCATGAAACGAGTGATGCCTGTTGTTTCATTTGTCGTAGGGGTTTTTTGTGACAGGACCAGCTGGGAGGACTCCCCATTCGGGTTTTACCCGCTTTCATCGATCTTTATGATGAATTGTTAGCATCATCGTCCCGTGCAGAGTTTCTGAATGTGGGGATTGTATAGCCGTCAATTTGCTTCCAAAGTCATATTATTGGGCGAGTAATTGGTAGTTTACTTATGTTTCATTGTCTTTAGGCTTGCGTACCCAGAAGATATAATTACACTCTAGGGATCCCCATGCATCCTTCGGTGCGAGGATCCAATTCCCAAAGACGGGGTTATAAATAAGACCGCGTATTTCCGCCTGTGTGCGTGGGAGATATGAAGTCGAATGTCGAGTAATCCACGGGCGGGTACTGGATCGAAGGGACTCTGCGAGAGTTGAGGACTCTCCTGCTGATGGTGCCGGTCCCGACGGCGCGGGCGAGCGGTATGTTTCAAAGAACTGGATCAATTCGGAGGGTTTAATATATTTGCTGTACGTGTGTGTGCCCGGCGTGACTTTCCGGAGGATGTCTTGGGCCATGAATATGGTTAGAAAATATGCGAGTGGAGTCCGGGATATTGTCGAGAGGAATAAATGACCGCCAGGCTGGTGTGTGGTTAGTAAGATAGATGTATGGGAAAAGGTACCGAACGTACCTTGACGAGTTCGGCACATGTCGACAAGAATGACGCGGGGTTGTCGACGTGTTCCAGGACCTCCATTGAACAAACGACATCAAAACGTTTCGGCTGTTCAAGCAGTGCTTCGGCTGTGGTATGTTGATATGTTAGGGTTGAGTGAGGGGATGCAGGGGCAAGTCGTGGATCAGTAGAGGCATGTTGGCGAGCGATTCCAATATTTTTCTCGGAAGCGTCAATGCCCAGAGTATTCGCACCAAGTCGCACGAGGCTCTGCGTGACAGGAGTAAGGCTGAAGTTCGGTAATATGAGGGGAACATAGGATACACAGTACATACCTCGGACAAAAGACCTCCCCCACAGCCAACATCAAGAACGTCCAGGCCTGCTAGTACTTGAGCAGGATTGGGGTCTGCTCCATCGTCACGCGCAGCTTCGAGGACCTTTTGGCGTACAAAGGTCATACGGACGGGGTTCATCTTGTGCAAATATTCGAATTCTCCATGTTCGTCCCACCAGTGGGCAGAGAGGTTTGAAAAATGGGATATCTCATCGGGATTGACGGATGAGTGGGTAGTGATGAGCCGGCCGAGGCGGGATGTTGGGACCAAAGAGCGGAAAGGAGAGAGCATTTGTTGTGACGGCGTGACAGAGGCAGGCTGATTATCTCCCCATTGGCCGATGCTGAGCGGGATGTTCGGACAAAAGAGCGGAAAGGATTTGTTGTGACGGCGTGACCGACTGATTTGAGGAGATTGACGCTGAGCGGGATGTTCAGACAAAAGGATTTGTTGTGACGGCGTGACCGACTGATTTGAAGAGATTGACTGCCCATTGGCCACTGCTGACTAACGTCGCGTCTCTTTCATCCTCACTCCGCTCCCACAGGCCTGGGACGAATGGACAGATTATTCAAGACCCTCAGCCGATGGCGCAACCCAACCAGTCATACCCCCCCTCTCCCCTCATCTCCCATCGCTCTTCCAATGGACGACCCTTCCCCACCTTCCAGTTCTGAGAAATGCGAGCTTCGCATCGAGGGTATGACCTGCGGCTCATGTGTCGAGGTATGTGGGCTGTAAGCTGTCCATCACACAATGCACCGATCTCGTCGTTGGCATCGTCACAGGCAATCGAGGGCATGCTTCGCCAACAGCCAGGCATCCACTCTATCAAAGTCGCCCTGCTGGCAGAACGCGGCGTTATTGAATATGACCCTAAGCAATGGACAGTTCCAAAGCTGATTGATGTACGTCCTTCATATCCCTTTCCCAGCCGACACCCATACATATATTTTACTACTCACAGGAAATCTCTGACATTGGTTTCGATGCTACCCTCATACCGCCCGCCCGCGAGGACGTTGTCCAGCTACGAATATATGGCATGACATGTTCCTCATGTACCTCCACTGTCGAATCTGGCCTCTCCGCCGTTCCAGGCATTTCTTCCGTTGCCGTCTCTCTCACCACCGAGACCTGCACTGTCCACTTTGACCGCTCAATGATCAGCCCACGAGAAATGGTCGAACGAATAGAAGAGATGGGCTTCGATGCTATGCTCTCTGATCAGCAGGACGCCACCCAACTGCAATCCCTCACACGAGCGAAGGAAGTTCTCGAATGGAGACGACGCCTCTTTTGGTCTCTTGCCTTTGCCATTCCCGGGTTCTTCGTATCAATGGTCGGAATGCACATACCCGGTGTCAGATCTGTCCTCGCCGCGCATCTCTTCAATGGCATCTATCTCGGTGACGTAATAGCATTCTTGATTACGACTCCCGCCCAGTTTTGGGTTGGTGCCAAGTTCTACCGCGCAGCGTACAAGTCCCTCAAGCATGGTACGGCAACTATGGACGTCCTGGTCATGCTCGGCACATCAGCAGCCTACTTTTACTCTCTTTTCGTTATGCTCTCCGCCATGTTCAACACCACTCCTGATTACCGCCCATTCGTTTTCTTCGAGACCAGTACCATGCTCATCATGTTCGTTTCCCTTGGCCGCTACCTCGAGAACAAAGCCAAAGGAAAGACCAGCGCTGCTCTCACTGACCTTATGTCGCTTACACCATCCATGGCCATCATCTATACCGATGCCCCCGCATGTACACAGGAGAAGAAAATACCCACCGAACTCGTCGAGGTCGGTGATACCGTCAAATTGGTGCCTGGAGAAAAGATCCCAGCTGATGGGACAGTCGTCCGCGGCTCATCTAGCGTAGACGAGAGCGCCATCACAGGCGAGGCGGTGCCTGTCTTGAAACAGGTTGGCGATAACGTGATAGGCGGGACGGTTAATTGCCTCGGAACATTCGATATGATTGTTACGCGCGCGGGTAAAGACACCGCTCTCTCACAAATTGTCAAACTTGTGGAAGAGGCCCAGACTTCCAAAGCGCCAATTCAAGCTTTCGCAGATAGAGTCGCAGGGTACTTTGTGCCCACCGTGATCTCACTCGCTGCAATCACGTTTGTGGCCTGGGCGGTTTTGACTGCGTTGATTAGGGATGAAGATTTGCCGCAGATGTTCCATAGACACGGAGCGAGCAAGTTGGGCGTGTGTTTGCAGATATGTATTTCCGTTGTGGTGGTTGCGTGTCCTTGTGCTCTTGGGTTGGCAACCCCGACGGCGATTATGGTTGGGACCGGTATGGGCGCGAAGAATGGAATCTTGATCAAAGGTGGAAGGGCCTTAGAGGCGAGCAAGAGCGTGAAGAAGGTCGTGTTGGACAAGACGGGTACGGTGACAGTTGGCAAGTTGAGTGTTGTCGGGATGCAGTGGGTTCCTGCGTCAAATATTCAGAACCAAGAACTCTATGCAGGGGATACGGGTTTGGACGGTGTTTGTGCCGATGGTGTTACCGGTAGAAGGGAAATCGTGGCTATGGTCAGTGCCACTGAGGCCAAGTCGGAACACCCATTGGCGAAGGCAATCGCGCTCTATGGCAAGGAACTGTTAGGTGACGCTATCCCCGATGCAGAGGTGCAGAACTTCGAATCAGTCACTGGTCAGGGTGTCAAGGCTACTATTACCTGCAACGGACACACCGCGACATTGCTGATTGGCAACGCCAAATTTGTGACCAAGGCACAAAGGGAAGATGTAATCACTGAGAAGTCAGACGACGCGTTTCTCGATCTAGATGCCACTACTATCCCCATTACACCAACTCTTGCAACTTACGAAGCCCAAGAAACCAAGCTCGGCCGCACAGTTATCTACGTCTCCATTCTTCCCTCGACCACCTCATCGAATGGCAAGGTTAAATACCAATCCGAATATCCCCAACCCATCCTTGCTGTCTCACTCAGTGATGCACCTAAGCCGTCATCAAAATACGCCATCCGTGCCCTCGAAAACATGGGAGTGGAGGTGTGTATGATGACAGGAGACGGCAAAGCCACAGCATACGCTATCGCCCGACAAGTTGGCATTCGACCTGAGAATGTCTACGCCGAGATGTCGCCAAAGGGTAAAGCCGCGAAGGTCGCTGAGTTGATGGAGAAGGAGGGCGGGGGGATCGCAATGGTTGGAGATGGAATCAATGATTCCCCGGCTCTTGTCGCGGCTACAGTTGGTATTGCCCTCTCGTCTGGAACGTCTGTCGCCATCGAAGCTGCGGATATCGTGCTCATGCGCTCGGATTTGTTGGACGTCGTTGCTGCTCTTAATCTGTCTCGGACGATTTTCGGCGTGATAAAGAGGAATCTGATTTGGGCGTGTATTTATAATGTGTTGGGTATTCCACTTGCGATGGGGCTATTCCTGCCTGTGGGGTTGTATATGCACCCGATGCTTGCGGGAGGGGCGATGGCGTTCTCAAGTGTGAGTGTTGTCGGGAGCTCGTTGACGTTGAAGTGGTGGAGGAGGCCTAGGGAGAGTGTCATGCCGGACACGGATCGTGATAGCGTTAATGGTGAGTTTGGGGAGGGTATGAGGAGTGGGTGGACAGGTGTGTTTGTGGATAGTCTTGGGAATGTGAGGGAGTTCTTGGGGTCTGGTGTGGATTGGGCGTGGAATAGACGGGAGGGGGCGAGAGGGTATGAGCAGGTACCAGTTGAGATGGATGAAAGGGTTGTGTGATGTTCTCTCGAGTTTCTGGTGGTGGTGGTTAAAGTTATTGTCTTTGATGATGCTCTCGCTTCGTTTCCATTGTTCGTTTTGCTGGTTTACTCGAGCCATAGGTGTGCATTTTGTCGAAGTTTTGTATATCCTTAAGTGTTTATTTATTGTGTTATTGTTGTAGGTAGATGCGGGAGTGTCTGCAGTGTATTTTATACCTTGAATGAGGATATGTAAATAATGTCTATTCACTGTTGTACTAAGCGTTTGGGCAGGGTTAAAGAAGCATCCAGCTGGTAAGAGGATCGGGCCCAATACTTAGGTTGGCCTGTATGGCTCTGTTACTTACTTTCTCTTCTGTGATATCATATCATATGCGATTCATGATTATGTAACATCTTGCCACAAGCTCATCACTTACACCAGACTCATTCCAAGACGAGGAACCAGTTTGCTCGTTACAGGATAACTATTCTCCCTCATCATGGAAAGGATGATCCAAGTCTATGCACCATTCCCTCGCTTCGTAGGTGAGACGTGCATATATACAAGAGACCAAAGAGTCATTATCAATCAATAACACGCGAATATAATGACAAGTGGCGGGACAAGAAATATGACAGGAGAATGTCATCACGGGTCATAACTCATAAGATATTAGGGTCGATACAGAATTTTTGCGGTTACTCATAGGGCATATCTTCAACTGATTCCCGGAGTGACACCCAGTTCCTCAACACATCCTCCGCATGCTGTTGCTCCCCGCGCGCGAATGCTTGTACAGCTTGAGTGATCAAGGTGTTCTCTCGGTTGTGCAGGATTATTCGTAACTCATTCCAAAGGCTAGCGACGATATCAGCAGCCGGCGAGGCAAAGTGGTGTATTATACGCACCATACACGGATGAACACTCTTCTGCTCAGCTGGGCGGCGATCATTCCCTGATCCTTCTCGATAATGGCTGTCAATTTATCCGCTTCTTCTTGCCAGCCTTCCTTCGCGGCTGCTCGGACACCATCGAGTTTAACGCTGTTGGTCTCCACACGCTTCTTGAGTCGTTCAACTTGATCTCCCGAGAGACGGTCGTGGCGAACGAGGAGATCCCTGGTTGCGATGTAGAGGTCGCGCTGCGCCTATATGTTGCATCAGTAATGCGCTCTAGTGCTGCTCCGATGTCCCGACCTTCAGAGATTCGAGTGTGGTATCCAAGAGCGTCCTTGTCTACTATGGGTTGGCACTAGAAATCGAATCGGAGTTCGCTAACTCACCCGAACCTCAGCAAGGTCAGAATGCCGCTGCGTATGTATAGCGAGCTGATCCAGCCCTTGCCTCACCCCGTTTGACAGATCACATTCATCTCCTCTCCAGCAATGCTCGTTGACCTCGATCACCGCCCTCAGCGTGTTTGTGAGCCTAGCAAGATCTCCCTGTTCTTCCACAACAGGAAAGTGAAGGCCAAGGAACGAGTGGTTCAGAGAGGCAGACGGGTTGGGTGATGGTCCAGGTAGGGAAGCAGTAGAAGAAACAGGGGAGAAGTTGGGTAACGTGAAATGAGTCGGCAGATACGCTCGTCTGAGGGCTGGGGGCAATCGTACCGCTGCAGCTTCATGCCTCTTCATGATACGTTCGGCGAGGATGCATATCCTTTGCCATTGCTCTATCAACGGGTTTAGTCTTGTCCGAATGACACTAGAATGCACGTGTGAGTGGACGACTCGTTGGGCAAATGCATGTGAAACATACGTTAACTTTTCTTCAAAGTCACTAGGTATTGCCATCTCTTCCACTCGATCCACTCGTTTAGAAAGTGATTCTTCATCCAAGGAGACAGAAGTTTGTTTCCGCCATACTTCGAACGACGGTACGGATAGGAAAACTGCGAGGACACCGTCCTCCTTTAGAACTGGGTGATTGCTTGAGAAGATGTCAGGCAAGTTCCAATGACTCAAGAGATTTGCGCCCACATTACGAAGTTCAGAGAGCGCTGTAACCCCCGCCTGTGAGAATATCAGCATTTATCAGCATTTAACCACACAAAGATGATAAAGGACATACCGTCTCTGTTCCAAAAAATGTTCATCCGCTATCAATGCTCATCAACACAGTATCACATTTAGAAGTAACGAGAACCTCACGTCCGATTCGTTTAGGTGGCAACGCAGGGAATAAACGGAAGGGATACCTTCGAGTAAGTACTTCCCAGAGATAGACAAATTCGGAATAACGTCGTGTAACAGTGACACCATTCTGATGAGTCCATTAGTATGCTCGCTTCTCAGAATCGTAATGAAAAACGAGCCGCTATCACCTCTGTTGTAATTTCATAAACCGTATATCGATTCAGAATGAATCCTTGTTGACCCAGAATTGTCACCCTAACATTCTCCTGCCTCTTCCACCATTCCGGCGGCAAACCGGTCCCAGAGATCACTGACTGCGCCCCATTGATCGGTCCACCCACCAGAATTCCACCGGCACCACTCCCAAGAACCGTGGAAGGATTCTGTGGGGGGTTGAAGCGTGCTGCAGCACCCCATGGGTCAACGCTGGTATGTCTGTATGGGGGTGGTATCGTGAATGTAGAATTTGATGCTGGTAATCGGTCCAAATCGAGCGTCGGCTCAGGAAGGACATTTTGTGATGCCAGAGCAGCAACCTGTTCGATGCTCACGTCTACAGCGTCGTCAGCAAAATGGTGATTTAATGAAGTGCTATATAATTATAAAACGTACCTTTGTCCGTTTGAGCCAATGCAACAAGAGCAAGTGCGACGAAGAACTCGAGCTTCGAGACGCGTGGACGTGAACTAACCAAATTCACGATCTGCACTGCTCCTTCAGTCGTCTCCCTTTACACCTACCAACTGAGCAAGGACTCACCCGATCAATAGTACTCGCAGGCAAGTTGGAAGTGGTTAAAACACGCGAAAGCGAGTTCACCGAAGTCTCCCCAAGTCCACTAGTGTCAACTGCAGCGAACGCACGGTGGTAAATAGCGGGGACCGTGGCGTCGGCTAAAGACCAGAATTAGCCATGCTGTTCCAGGTCTATGAGCAGTTATAGCTCACCGATCACAGCACTAAATGTAGCAGGAGAAGAGGAAGAGGGATTCGGAATGGGTGTCGATGCAGGGCTGGGTGCAGAGCTCCATGGATCGAGGCCATCGTCATATACCGAGTTCGCTAGAGGGTCCCCGCCGACAAAGGTGCCACCGAAGCCGTTGGTGGACGTTGCAACGTATCTCTGGCCTGGCCGAGGTGCATTAAACATGGTAGAATGGATGACAACGTAAAGAGGCGTTGGGGCTCATGATCTTTGTTGGCGATCACCTCATACAAGTTACAGCGTCACTGGTGGCTGTGTCACCATCTCATTCTGCCATGAATCCGTTCCCTCATTATCAGTTGGTTTCGTCAATACTTAAATACATCAAAAAAGCGCAAGGGTATGGAAGAAAGCAAAAACATCGCATATTATATATTTCGTCTCAGTCCCCGTTGTCTACGCATCGTAGGTCTTTTTGGCGGCAAAGTGGAGGGTCCAGGTGGACAATAGTCTTCTGCTGTTGACTTCTTCGCCCGTCAACCTAACACACCATAATCAGCATAAAGGTTTCATCATAGGCCCTTTGCAAGACAACTTACCCAGGTGTGCCATAAGTCAGGGGGGCAATGAAGGAGAACATGACGAACATGACAAGACTGAAAAGGACTGTGATAACAACCCCTTTGGTTCCAACATCCGCATATTGAGAAGGTTGAGCCCTGGTCTTGGGCCCACGGATAGAAATCGGGTAGTTAATGGTATCACTTAGAACGAAGCTCAAGACTGAGCCAGCAATTAGCGCCGAAGCGAGATGCGAAGGGAGATAGTGGTGGATGAACAATTGACGGCTGAACAAGAAGAATGGGAGGTAGTGAACACCCCAAACGAGTATGAAGAAACCAGTATTATTCCAGAGACGGTTGCGAACGGCTAAGGATGGGTCATGAGTATTCTGGAGTGGTGAACAATCATCGGGACTTACCATCCGGGATGGGATCCATACCGCGGCGTCTCGCAATAAGATCAGCACCAAGAACACCAACGTAAATGGACAAGCCAACAACGCAAGCCCACCAACCAATCAGGTTGCCAATGAGATAGATTTGCTTATGAGTATCGTTCTCGGTCCAGAAGCTGATACCGCTCAGAGAGAAGGGCCAGTTGATAGGAGTGCTGGCATAAGGGTGTGAAGCGGTCAATCCAGCGTTATGTTGCACCATGAGCAGCTGGAGCTCAGCGAACTTCCTGAAGAAATTCATGCTCTTCGGTTCCTTCGCGGGTCTGTCGTCGAGGCGGTTGTCGAGGCCTTCAGGGTCTAGCGGTAAAGTTAATATCAGGACAGAAGGCACCTCGCTCACAAAGCTTACCCTCGGTGTCAACGATCTCATTAACATACCAAACAGCAGACTTTTCCATAGAGTTCTTGTTACCGTTAATCTCCTGTTGCTTGAACGCCCAGTCAGGGAGCGGAGTAGTGTGGGTCCACATCGAGACTTTAGTAGGGATGTGAATAAGTCTGAAGTACCCGGACTTAGTCTTCCAGGCAGTACCCTCAGGACCGTCAACGAGAACGACTTGGAAGAGCGTATCATTGTAAAATTGACGATCGTCCTTGGGCCAGGTAGTGAACTCTTGGTTGGTAGGCATCAAGGGCGAGGCGACATCATGTGTGAGGAGATGAGTCTGAGTATTGACATGGAGGAGTTGAATGACATCGCCGTTACGGACAACGCGTCCCTTGCCGGTTTCAGGGATGGCTTTTGTAGGGATAATCTGCCAGAAGTTGTTGGTATCGTTGTGGGCATAACCAGTGACCTGTTGGCCTGTGGTGCAAATTAGCCTCATGTGTCCATTAACCAGATAAGTCACATACCTGCGCTACTGATGCGACCGTCCTCATAGGTCAACGGGTACCTTTCGGTGTGCGAGTGCAAGAAGGCCTTGGTGTCCTTGTGCCTCATTGTAATAATGTCAAAGTAACGAATTTCTGGTATATTGTCAGTGTACAAGGACACAGTAAACTTGATTGTTCTTACCAGCACTACTCAGAAGCATCTCATTACCGGCCAAAGTCTCCTGGAATGCAGGGCTCATGAAAACATCGCCAGTACCGGATTGGTTAAGAATGGCGAAGTGGATATAGAAGAACGAAAGGTAAACGACGAAAGGTACGGCGATAAGACCAATAGCGCGGGCAATGAAATGTTGCCAGAAGTATTCCTATGAAAGGTTAGGTAACTCAAAATAACTCACGAAGCCAGCTGAACATACCATGGTAGTTCCCTTCTTGATGTCCAAAATATCCCATAAGTCGATAAGGACGGCAATACCAATGCAAACGACGGTGAGTATACCATTGACCTTGGAGCCCCAGGTGCAAGCCATGAAGATACCAGTGAGCACCAGCCAGACCCACCACTCCGTCGAGAATTCACTAATTTACAAGTCAGGCAAAAATCAGTGCTTGTGAGCATTATACATACCGATAACGGAATTTGCGGAAGCGGATATACGCGTAAATCGTTAACGACATGAAGAAAATCAAAGTCGCGTCAAGCAGAATCAACCGGGATTGGGCAACATGAGCGTTATCTAAAAGGGCTCCATCGTAAACGCTAGCTCATCAAACACCATCTCTAGGAAGCACAACGCACCGAAGAGGATCAAAGAAGCCGAGAACGCCGCAATGATCGTCGAGTAACCACTCTCCTTCATGATCGCATAGACAACCGGTACCGTAAGACTTCCAAGAACCGCGGGAAGGGCACGCATGCCGACATAGGGGACGTTGTTAAGGGTATAGTTATCGCCAATGTTATCAAACGTGAACTCTCCGTCGAAGCCAACGAACCAGCCCGCCAGTCCGAAGAGAAGCTTTGCGAAGGGTGGGTGAACGTCGAAGTAGTATTGACGTGTGATGTAGAACGAAGCGAATTTTCCAAAGTGCACCTCGTCAAAGCTGTAAGATAAATCCGCAGTGAGCATTCCTTCATGTGCCAGACAAAGGAATGAAAGAGGAAATCCACGTACACAACTTGATCAGGGTGGCTAATCTTGTAGAACCTCAAAGCGAATGCAAGTGCTGTAAGTACAGCAACAACAACGACACTCGCATGCGGTGTGTCGAGGAGTTGTTCAGCCTGGCTACGAGAGCGCTGCATAGCATAACGGGCAGACCTTGATTTCAGCAAAAGTTAGGCTGTGAGAAATACAAATTACTTACGGGACTCTGGTAGATTTCAGCGACATGTTCGTCGTTCTGGGTGTTGTCTGAGGTGATACTAGACGTCGACTGAGTACTATTGTCTTGTCGTCTGCGTAAACGTGCAGCAGTTTCCGGAGCCTTGCCCTTACTCGCCATGACGGGGAGAGGAAGAATTGTTGATGAGCTGGAAGGTCAACAGTGAATTCGAGCGCGCCTGGTCACGCCAACCATTGATTAGTCATCAATTGATCGCCGTTTGTGGTGTGTTGTCGATCCATATGCGATCGGGTTAACCATAGAAACAAGGGCGCACAACTTCAAAGCTGCAAAATTATGAACTCGCCAATTCTCTAAGCGTGCTTACACTAAGTCCAGAAAATATCGTATAACTTGTGTGATCTTTACATGCGACGCTACAAATTCCGCGTTCGGGCTCACCTCGGCACATCCATGGCCAGCTCATGCTGACGTGGCGAATGGCACACCAGGATTCTAGCCAACATTCATTGACCAACGTGGCTAGCGCCGAACATGTTGAAACATTAGTCCAGCCTTACACTGATTCATCAATCACTCAAACCTTCCGAGATCAAATTGTATTCATCACATCAGCCCAAATACAAGAATCATGCAGATCCATAACGATCTCCAACGGGAGAGGACTGAAGGCATAAAGCGGGAGAAAATTCTCCAGGAAGAATACCCGGGAGAAGTAAGAATCGTTTACACACACAGCGGGAATCATAATAATGGTGGCATGAAAAATAGAAGAGGCGGAGAAATAAGAGACTGCGGAAACACTAGAACCATCGGAATCGACGCAAGGAGGGTTAAAAAAGGGCCACGCGCAAGTCAGAGATAACAATTATTACAGTAATGTAAGGAGTGTCACAAAAAAGGACTGCGCGAGAAATTTGAAGATGAGGGGTTGGAAGACCCAAGAAAAAGAAACGCGAAGAATGAATGACGTATGTAAGCTAGTGATGGAATCATGAAGTCAAAGTCCAGGAGGGAACGATAAGGAAGGAGATTCTGAAGAACTCGACATATACGACAACAACAAAAAAGCAAAAAGGAAGGCAAGGAGGGTGAGAAGAGCGATGCAGCAAGGAGTGATCATCCTTGGCGATTGAAGACTTTCATCAGTGATCGCGAGCGACCCAGTCTGTACTTCGAGAGACCAGCTCGATTGAATTATCAGTTGTCCAGAACAACCGCTCCGTCGCACTACGCCCACTCCAACTTTTTTGATCTCTGAGAATCATAGCCTGCGAACAATCATCAGCATCACCAAAAGATCCCAACACCTCCAGCCACTACATACCTGTTGGGCACCAAAGTTCCTCTGATCGTGCGCAAACATTTCCACGTTATCCTCCAACGCTTCCGATAAAACCTGCAAGTCCTGCAGCATTGCCTGCATAGCCCTGACCGCCGACAGGGTTTGAATCTCCCTTCTATTCCTCACCATCACCGAAGCAGGCACAAGTGCCTTTGACACTGTCGTCAAAACCGTATGCAAGATCCTCTTTGTCTCTCCCATAATTTTTTGCGCTTGTTGGAAGTTCCTCCTCGAGACCAAGACCAACGCCCGCGTGATCATATCCGACGCCAGGAGTTCCATGCGCCTCCGCACAATAACAGGATCAGATAATGTCGAAGGTGGTCTCGGGGCAGACTGAGAGCCGGGCAGAAGCGTGATGGTCAGCAGGACAGGATGTGCAAGTCGCGTAATCTGCTTCGCAGCTGCAGGGTCAAAGAACGAGCCATCGACCTCCACTACAGGCACCTCGTCAATCATTTTATCCATCATACCATACGCCAAGTCCGGTGGATCGTCAATTGACAAGGTATCAAGTCCCAAACTCTGCACAAACTGATCGGTGGCATTCAGTGATCGATTTGTCGGCGTCGCATAGCCCTGACGTTGCATCTGTGCTGCCCGCTGCACATCCGAGTTATCCAACTCGAGTTCAATCAACATTTCTTTCTTCTCCCCATACCGCAGCTCTCCTACATCTACGTCGACATTCTGGCCATCCGAAGCAAGAATGGATGTCGGACCACCCGAAACTTTGCGAATTTTGAAGCGCTGGCTATCCACAATCCTCATATGCAGCTTCATGTTGAGGAGACCGATGGACATCATACCACCCACACAGCCGGCAATACAGTCTTGCAGGTCATACCAATCCTTTACGAAAGTGTATGTGCCACTGGTGTGATTCGACATGAGCCACAGGGAGGCTGGATCATGCGAGCGACCATAACCAAAGGAATGGATTGGCACGTTCGCAGCTTCTGCTCGCGCCAGGACAAGATCCATCTGTGCTCTTCGCGTGCTGTCTGACGCGTCACTGACCAAAATCATTCCCGAAATCGGATTCCGAGATTTTCGTTGCAAGACAACATCAAGACCTGTACAAATAATCAGCACATGGATGGAATATCCTGGAGAAGAGTAGACTTACCATGGTTGACGGCTGTCACCACATCCGTTTTTTCGTCCTTGGATCCTCTAACCAAGAACTCATCCTGCAGGTCCTCCGCTCGCGACCCAGTCTCATCAATGAACTTGATGAGCCTTTGTTTGCTTTGCGGGCGCCCGACCATCAAATATGGTGTCTTCCTGACTCGCCCTGAGATCCCTACTTCAAATGTCACCACACTCAACCGATCCTTCGGCTGCAACGATCCCACAATAAAGTCCAGTGTATTCTTAATTACCCGAAGCTTCAACTGCGCTGTGCTTGGTTGGGAGTTTGGCGGCGGAATAGAGATGACAAGGATCAAATCCATGGCCGGATGAACAATCGGGGGTAGCGAGTTGGAAGGTCCAGACGATGTATGAGGTGTCACCAACGGAGGGGGCGAATCATACGTGCTCATCTCATCGTCTTCTCCCAACGTAGACAGCTTTGGTTGCACTTGCCTGGAAGGATTCACAGAACCATGCGAAGTCGAAGACGACATCGTCGATCTTGATGAACCTCCGAGGAGACTATCCACAGTGCTGACCGTGGTCTGCGTGCTTCCACCACTAAGCATTCGCATCGCCTTATGGCTCCCTCCAAACTCCTCGACATCCAGCGGTCGATCAGGTCCCCTTTGGGTGTGTGATCGACTCTGGGATTGGAACATGTGCACGAGAGCTTGAATGTTGTTCTTCCAAGCCTCGAGAGACGAGCGATCTCGGAAAATGAGAATAAACGATGCCAGCTCGTCTTCCATGTCAATCGTCAAACTCATCTCACCCGCTGCAGACGATGCAGTCACATTCTTGATGTGCCTAACGTAAATCCTTCCTTTAAGGCGCAATACACCTTTTGATGGCGTTCCAGATGGAATGGAACCATTGTCCAAAGACGCATTCGAAAGAAGCCGGCCCAGGCCACGTTTCTTCTCCTCCACAACGCAGATGATAGCTTCTTTGAAGAGATACACGTAGAATTCTCGAATGGCGGCATCACGTCGCACGGATAGCAAGTCATACATCTGCAACGGACCTAAGTCCGACAGAGGATGCCCCTTCCAATCAATGATCCTGTTCCGGAGGTCCTCGGTAATGGCAGCGAATGGTGAGTCCTCTTCATTGTGGATGAGGGTGTTGGGGGGATTGTTGGGGGGGTTGTACGACGCGTCGTGACCATTAGATGTTGGACTATAGTAGGGATCTTGCTGAGACGGCTGACGGGATGGCATCTGTCGGGAGGCCGTGTCCTGGTCACTTGGGCTTCGATAAACATTTTGCTGTTGGCGAACATGATCGGGATGAGGGCTGGAATGACCAGAATTGTTGTGCCGGCCATTATGGGCGCTGATATCGTCAGGCAACACCCCGCCAGGGACAGGGTCGGAGCTTCGCTTTCCTGGTAGTTCTATTATAACGATGCATGTCAGAGGCTGAGTGGCATCGTTTGTCCGGCTGAGTGTCGAGAATTCAGGCCGAACTTGGATAGAAGGAGCGACAATATAGGGGTTAGCATCGGCATTGAGGTTGGGTCGGACAATGGGCTCAACAGGATCATCGACATTAGGGTCATATGGTTCTGGAATCGCACGTCGAGCAGTGGGAGTATCACGGCCCGGGTAGAGCGTCGGTGACTTGCTGTCACCCATGCCAGTGAGTGCAGCGAGCTCTGAGTGACAAGGTCGGCGAATACGTAAAACAAAATGAAAAGAAGGCTACGCACTGTTGGATTTGCCTCCGTCACCGTCACCAACCTTCATGGGCCTTCTGCAGACGCCACAAACTCCGAGGTTGGTCTTCCTCGGAACGGAACGGTCTGCGCCAGGGGGCGGACCATAAACCGCACTGAAACAGGCCTAGTGAGGAAATTTGATGATGATGATCAGCGCGGGGAAGAATGAGGGGAGGGAACGATTAAACGCTTACTTCATGGAGAGCATGGCCGCACTCTGGGACAATATGAGGCTTCTCGCCAGGAAGACGGAAGCTGAAGCTGAGGGGCTCGAGACAGACGGGGCACTCTTCCTCGACATCGCTGAGGTGGTTTGATACGACAGGCACAGGAGCAGTGTGCATGGCCGCGAATGGATGGAGGGAGTGGTTATCGCCAGAGGAGGTGGTGTTGGTGGAGTAGGTGGAGTGGATGGAGGGAGCCTTGTTGGACTGGGGCTTGCGGAAGACGGTGTGAATGGCCTTGAAGGTGGATTTGGGATTGGAAGGGGGCTTAGGGGCAGCACGGGGGGCGGTAAAAGTTGGTGTGAGAGGAACCTGGAGGCTTGACTGATCGGGTGGAATGGGGGAATCCCTGTGATGGGTTCTCGAAATCCAACTTGAGGAAGAGGGTTTCATGAATAGTCAGAAAAAGGCAGGCTCAGCAAGCGCCTGACACAGAGTTCGGGCGCAAGGGAGCGGTCTATCAGAATGGGGGGGCTGGGAAGGGCGAGGACGAAAGAAAAATGGACCAAGGGCCCTGTAACACAAACTCGGGCGAATCGTTCTTCTGACAGGGTCTTCCCATCAACACAACAACGTCGTTACCACCTTTGGTCCTCTTATTCACCTGTCACTCCATTCAATCTTCTCAACGTCGCTGCGAAGCACCCGTTGCCTTCACCACCCCACCTTCCTCCTTCGCTCCCCGCCCCTTTGCTTCACACCTTGACTTACTCCTGTCCTCACACCTCTTATCGACCCTTCTGTAAATAGCCTTTCCTGCCGCTCCCCCTGCCGGTCTCACGCCCACAGATCTGACTCAACCTTCGCGATATCAATAGCCTTCATCATGATCTCCTGTCTCCCGCTATACTTAACACACACCATGTATGACAGTCATCGCATATTGCCTCCAAATCTCGTCCTTTCTCAGCTATACTTTTCTCCCAAACTCCCCTAATTCATTCATCTCGCGTGATCCTGATGATCTGCATTACGAATATCAAAGCAACACTAATGTTAATAATTGTGGGGCTGAGGTCTTATAAGCGTTCCACCAATTCAGCGGCGGCTACATACCTGACCATGTCCTCCGAATATCCATGGGAGTCGCCTCTCAAAGGTTATCAAGGCGCCCCGCCACTACCAAACACCGTAAATCCCGACGGAAAATCACTCTACAATCCTCCTGGGCCCAAGTCGTCGTCCTATCATGAGTTTCCGAAACCCATTGATCCTTCCAACAACGGTTTTGATTTTCACAGTCAGTGACATTTGTCTCTGGAATGATAGCAACCGGACACTTTTCGTGACTTCTTTTCAACTCGTTATTATTATTTTTTTTTTTCATTTCTGGGCATCCAATTCGATTTCGCGTTGTACTGATTCGACCAATGTGCCTATCTTCTCTCCAGTTTATTACACGCCGACGGTTCAAGCCGAGCTGAAATATGCCAGGGAACTCCATGAGAGGATCAGACGGGAATTTCCCGAGGTAAGATCTTGACACTCTATCAGAGTTGTCAAGCGCTGTTCTTTTGCTGTGCAACTCTGACATTTAACAACCAATGATGATCCCTTAGCTCCGAATCTACAAGTTTTGGGAGAAGGCAATTGGTATGTCTTTACATCTTATCATCATGATACCTGGCGCTCACAAGCCTCCGATACACCCCTCTCCGCAGGACCGCATCCCACAGCCATGTTCGAAGTCAACACCTTTACGCCCCACCAAACGGGTGCACTTTTCTCATGGCTTGTCGTCAACCGTGGCCCTTGCTCGTGAGTTTTTCCTTGCTCCACTCTTCTTCTTCCAATTCCTGGGCCATGATACCCGACCGCCACGCACCTCATATTTCGCTTTCTCGAGTATGCTCCTGCGTGTCGTACGTCCGCACCCTTTTTCCAATCGCCTCAGGGGCACCACGCCCTGGTGTAGGTCCAAGAATATCCCAACGCACATCCCCCCCTCGGAACCGCGACAGCACCAGGTTGGTTCCTGGAGGTTCCTGGGTAAGGTGGGATCCCCTTTCAGATCATATGTTTACCCGGTGCATGATCTCTGATGTCCGCTTGAGTCTAACCTAGATACCGATGGATCATAATGATGGTGTCGTATCGAAAGAAAACTTATCACGAACCCTATTCCCAGAATTTCTGTTGTATCGCATCAGAAGCTCCTCAAGGGAGACGAGCATGCATTACTTTGTACCTCCATGTGCTGCGCATTTGGATTGCTCGCCAGACGGCCCACATCACTGTTGCCCCCGCACAACTGGCAATTATCATGCTTGACTCTGACGGGTATCACGCGCTCCTGCACAAAGCATATGGGCTCTATTGATTGTTTCCCAGTCATTTGTCATTCTCTTGTGCGGTTGGGAGCCGGGTTTCTTGATGGAAGTGTTACAATGTCTACGTGATATGACATCTTGGTCATAAAACACGGTGACGTTGACGTCTTGATGGCAGAAGGAAAAACGACTGTCGAGCCCCCACGGTGCACTACTTCTGTAGTGGTGTGCGTGCATGTCTAAAAGTCTACCAAGAGTGTGCCGGACGGCGCAATGGTCAACTTTTCGCGTCTTGCTTCTGATTGCCCCGAGTCGAAGTGAGGTTTCACCTCTCCGTCGTGCTACATATAACTCTTTCTTCCCGCTACCACCTTCCATCTATTTTCTTGACTTAGCCTTGATACTGATGGAACTCCTTCCTGCGTAGCGTTCTAATACATCCGAATACAAATGACCCATACAGAGACCACACAGAGCGGGCGACATGGATGGGGAAGCCTTGGCCATTGAATGTTGAAATGTTGAAGAAAAATTGAAAGGGCGACCAAATGCAATATTAATGTGAGGCCTCGTGTAATGGCAAGATGAAGTTCCTGGTTTCTGCAGTGTGTAAAGTATCATTGATTTGTGTATAAATAGTAGGCTTCCAATTTTCGGATGCTATGTCCTACGTCCGCCGTGTAAATAACGACCAGGGTCGTGTATGTACTTGGTTTCGAGAGAAAATACGATTTCCCAGACTGGCAGGTGACTTTCCGTTCGGAGCGGGATTGGAGATTGGAAACATTGAAGGAACCGCAAGGAATTGGGAGAGGGCCTGAGAGGGCTAAGTAACACCCACCAAATTTTTGCTCATTTCCGTCAGCATGGATTAAATAACACACCAAGTTCATTTTAATAGTCTCCGTTTCGAGCTGTCCCACACCTAATTTTATGCGCGATGTTAGATGACTTTCTGAGCTCACCTTATCGCTGCCCTTGGAACGAAAACAAACAAGATCGTGATCAGCAGGATTGGTAATGAAGGCTACAAATGAAAGCGAAAGGGTATTATTCAACAACGGCTCGCTACAGGCTTCCCTCAGCCACCCAGTCCCCTAACAACTGGCTTCTAGAGTATTTCATATCAATAGGAAATGATGAAACACTGTTCGGATGTCGGTGTTCTGGAGGGGACACTGACCCGGCAAATGACCACTCAGCTTTACTTAGTTCGGGCAATGTACCCTACTCTCAGACAGAGAGACAAGGAAGTCGACGGGAACACCTATCAGAGTCGTGTATAGAGCTAAGCCCAATCAAGTATTTGTGAGCTCAAGAGCAGCGTGGAAAGGCCATGGATGCAGTCTAGGGATATAATTTACCGCAAGGAAACCTGAGTGAGAGAGGGTTGCCGTCCCGAATCGGATAGGGGTCCAGAATATTGCGGCCATGGATGATTAGATCACATGACACTATCCAGATTTTCTGTAAGTACGCCTATAACTAGTTAACTTGTGAGTACGCGCAAAATAATCAAAACCTCGACATTTTGTGTGAAGCAGGATGAAGCAGCGTAACGTGAGCAGGAACGCCGCTCAAAATGTGGGTGGTATAATTTTAACACGGAGTTGTGTGCTTGTGGAAGATCCGCCCGGCGAAGCCGAGCTTGCAGGCATCGGTACATAAGCGCTCTTGGCGCCACGGCACTGCTCTCTTTCTCATTCTACACAATTTTTGTCCTCGACGTTCACCACCCATGCCTCGTTCAACGCAAATTTTAGACACCGCCTTAGACGCTGTTGGCAACACTCCTCTCATTAGACTCGATAAGATTGCTAAGCACCATGGAATCAAGTGCAACCTTTGTAGGTTCCTCATCCTCTGATGTCATTGTTATTGCTGACTCTGAGATTGTTCGTGGTGATATGTAGTGGGCAAGGTAGAATACTTCTCTGCCGGTGGTTCTGTGAAAGATAGGATTGCGAAGGCCATGGTCGAGGCTGCTGAGAAAGAGGGGAAGCTTATTCCTGGCAAGAGCGTTGTTATTGAGCCTACGTCAGGCAACACAGGTTCGGGAGCGTATCATCTCGTTGAGCACTAAAAAGCCTGACGCAGTCGGTTTGCCCAGGTATTGGATTAGCCCTCGCATGCGCTATCAAGGTAAAGCATGAAATGCCTTGTTTCAGAATAGTTGCTGAATACTACAGATAAGGGGTATTCGGTGGTGATCACCCTACCTAATAAAATGTCGCTCGAGAAAGAAGCACTGCTGCGTGCACTTGGCGCCGAAGTCATCCGAACACCCACGGAAGCAGCTTGGGATTCCCCCGAGAGCCATATAGGTAGCGCATTCACACCACTCGCTGGCAGTCTCGTGGCTGAATTCCTTAACGATTGCAGGCGTGGCGCAGAAGCTGGAGAAGGAGATACCTCATGGCATCATCCTTGATCAGTATCGCAATGTCCGTACATGCTTTCTCTTCCGACTTTATGGGACTGACCTACATTTCCGACAGGTCAACAACCCTTTGGCTCATGAATGGACCACGGGTCCGGAAATAATTGAAGCAGTTGTCTCCACACCTTCTCTACCCTCGAAACCTTCGTCAGGCCAGGTTGATGTCGTTGTCGCCGGGGCAGGCACAGGTGGAACTGTTACCGGCATCTCGAGGGCCGTCAGGAAGCACAACAAGGACTGCATCGTGGTCGGTGTCGATCCCGTAAGCAAATTTTATTGCCGTCACTAAACTGCGTAATCTGACTGTGGCTTCACTGGTACTCCAGATAGGCAGCGTTCTTGCTATCCCAGAATCGCTCAACACTAGTGGCGTCGGAAACCCGTATGTTGTTGAGGGAATCGGTTACGATTTTATTCCCGATGTCTTGAAGCAGAAAGAAGTGGATACGTGGCTCAAGTCGTCTGATGAGGAGGCTTTTATTGCAGTGCAGCAGCTAATGCGGACCGAGGGTCTACTTGTCGGGGGAAGCAGTGGTAGTGCTCTGAGTGGCGCTCTGCGCTGGCTGAAGTCCGAGGCAGGACAGAATATTGCCGCAACACCTGGGAAAAATGTTGTGGTGTTGCTGCCTGATGGGTGAGTCTTATCGCAGAACTTCAATGAGCATCATTCTGATACGCGGTGTTAGTATTCGCAATTACATGAGCAAGCCCTGGTTCCTGAAGATTGCTCTGGAAGGTGAACCCTCGCCACTGAGGGGTATGATCGACAGAATTTTGGACGAGGATGCGTCGGAACGGGAGAACCAGTCCTCAAATGAGGGGACCGCGGCGGCGCCGCGTTCTTCCAGAGGGAATGAACCCGCCAGACTCTAAGTTTGCTATCTAGCTTTTTTTCTTTTCTTCTTTTTTTTGTCGTAGCTTTTGAAAGATTTCCCTGCATTTTAACGGATACATAGCATATAATACAAGATCCTTTCAGGTTATCGTTTTTTGAAAGATCCAATTCTCGATTTTGTTTTTTGAAGCGAGTTGAAGGATAACCATGCCATTGCGTACAATAGTGTATAGGACGGTTAATAACCAGAGTGAACTCCACCAAACAGAATTCCTTCTTTCTCAATACCGCCCATCGGCCTGTTGATTAGACAGGTCGAGTTCGTCGCTATTGGCCCTCACCAGAACCGATTACAGCATATAATTTCGCTGCTCGGGCAGAAATAGGCCAGCACAATGAAAGAAACGTGGTCTGTGGTCACATATCGCTAGATGATAGGAAATATCGGATCGTATTGGCAAGGCTGAAGTCGTTTAAGGGAGAAAAAAAAACAACGTTTCGCGGCAAATCGCAAAATTTTAAGGGTGATGGGGATATGATGCCAAATAGAACTAAATAACGCGTATCCTCCTGACCATTTTGGGTAATGCGAGAATTCCTGCCTATTCATTGAATCATCTCGGAACTCTTTCGTTCGTTGTGACCCCCCCCCCCCCCCCCCCCCACAAAACATGAAGAGTATTGAAACCTGCAACTGAACAACGAAATAACGAGTAAAAATATATCATCTGACGGAAATCAGATTACGCAAAGCAACTCAAGTTGAAGCGTCGAATTGACTCGACTTGGTGTGTTGTTCTACCACTGTATGCTAGGCCGGAGCGAGTTAACAGGTTTGAATTCAGTCTAATTGTCAAGCTTCTGCCCAATGGCTAACTTGGGCGAAATTGTAAAGAAGTTGGAGAGCAACAAGGTCACCGAGCGGCAAGAGGCGCTGGCTGGAATTCGGACGGTCTTCTCGAAGAACTCGTTCCTCCGTACCTTCCATCTGCGCGAGGATGATAGTGAGGCAGAAGATAGGAACTGGATGCTTGTGTTCAACGCATTGTTTACGATGATTCGCATGGAGAAGGCGGAGTATGCAAAGTCGTTGGCGAAGGGGACTCAACCAAAACCCTCTGTGGTGAAGCGGCTTACGGATGGTGCGAGTACCGTGCGGTGGCTGGTGGAGAGAGCAGTCAGCTTTTTCCGAGAGGAGGTTATTATGCAAGTCTTGCGCCATTTGAGGGACGGGATGGTTCTCAGAAACGAACTTCTGACGCCAGTTGCGCTGGATTATGCCAAGGCTTTAAGATGTCTTCTCGACTTTCGGCCACACCTAGAGCATCTCCTTGAAGACGATTGGATTGATCTCGTAGCGCTTGCATTTAACGTTGTACTTGGGGATCCTCCAAAAGCCGGGTTGAAGGAAAATATGGAGCTAACAGTTGAGTCTGGCGACGAGTCGTCAATTTACGTGGGGGACGAGAAGGAAGAGGAGGAAGAGGACGAAGGAGAAGAAGAAGTGTTACCTTCGTTGGATAGGAAGAGAAAACGAGGGGGGTATCAGCCAAGAACTTCTTGGTCCTCCAGTTCAAAGTCGAGATTGAATTCGAGAGGATCTAAAACAGTTCGCCAAATATCAGTATCACCTGAACAAGTTGAATTCGTATCGATACTCTCGGTTTTGCTCAGCTACTCTGGTTCACCAATTCTTTCGTCCGACCATTCTCACCTTCCACTGGCCATCCTGTCGCGATTACAACGTTTTCTTACACTATACCCCGCCGATTCTTCTCTCCTTCACGATTATCTACTGGCTCTTTCTGCCACTCTAGACCAGTTGGCACTCAACCGGGTCAAGCATACGCAAAAGTTTGCTCGGAGCTCGTGGGATATTCTCGTTGAATTGTGGAACACAAAGGACAAAAGGATCAAAGAACATCTCGTCGTGGTGATTCGTTCTTTGTTGCCATACTTGACAGCAGATTTTGGCATGAAGTCAGTGCGAGATCCTTATGATCAGGCAGGTGCATTATGGAAGCTCTATCATGCCCTAGAAGGAGAGGCAGACCACCGCCGTGGGATCGAGGGCCTTCTTTTGGATTCTTTACGCCTCGACATCAGCTCCAAAGTGACCGGAAGGGGTACATCTGAACCGTTTATTGCGCATACATTCCGTGCAGGATGGAACTTCGATACCGGACAGGCGGTTTCTTGGGCGGTGCTGGAGACACAGGCTGACTGTGTAGCCAAGGTACGTTTTCAACCTCTCCGGACATTCACCATCTTACAATTTGCGAAGTTGTACGAATTATCGGAGTCGATGAATAGTGGAGCAACCCCGGTTCCCCTCAAGCGAGAGAAGAAACGCAAAATGGACAACGGAATTTCTTCTGTCCTCTTTAGCATCCAGACGGGGTCCTCTCAGCACGCTCGGGTCTTCAATCTCCAGGTTCTCCTCTTCCTCGTGGATCGTCACTGGCTCTCCATACACCACGCACTCAAACTTCAAATTGTCGAGTCCCTGCTTCAGCTAGTCACGTCGGAAGACGCGTCCGTCCAGACCTGGGCATTCTTAATTCTAGCGGCGGTTGTGTACGCCGAACGTTTCTTAGCCACGGCGAAAGATCCTTCCTCTTCTCAGTCCCTTCAGTCCCAATCACAGGTTGCCTACGAGAGCAGCACCTGGGATTCTATGTGGACGCATGCAATACGACGAGTCAATGCTCCTGCTACCTGCCGTGCGGCGTCTCACACGGCATACGCCCTCATTTTTCAAGCAAGCGGAAGTCTCACCATCTCCCTCCCGTCACAACGCATTTTATCTGAGGTAGAGGCGTTTGCCTCAGACCTTGAAGTGCAGGGTCCTGCTTATCCGTACGATTCCGTGTGCAATTTCCTCTCTCAATGCATTAGACTCGCAAGCCAAGATGCACGTTTATACCGCATACATCTGGAAGACAAGGTTATAGGATGGATGATTGATCATTGGAAAGTTGCAGGAGCCACCAAGATCAGGAGTATACCGCCAACACTGCAGGATGGAATCAATTTACTGGAGGCGATTTGCGGCTTGTCGCGGAGGAGTTACCTTCTCTCGCGGACTTTGCTTCCTTCGTGCAACATCACCACAGCAATAGAGAAGGAAAGTTCGGAAAAAAGTATCCGGGACTTCCTCTTATCAGCCAAGTTACCTTCGCCATCGGAGCAAACAGCAATCAAAGCTCCAGATGATGTTCCGTCCTCCATTGCCGAAGTCAGTATCGGAACCAGTGTTGCCGATTTATCTCCCCCACAACCTCGCGAACGCAAGATCTCTGGGTTTTTCCTTCGCAGCATAGAACTATTAACTATCGAGTGGGAGGGTATTGTGGGGAACCATACGAACATAACCGCTGAGGCCGCTTGCCAATCGCTGGAACATGCTCTAACATCATTGGTTTTCGAGTCACTACTGGTTTATAACGGGGTCGCAGCAAACCGGCATCTTTTGCAGGCATCTACCAAGTTAATCTCAATCATCGCACCTCTGCTTCATGGTCCAACGTGGAACACCATTGAGAAAGCCACCGTCTTGTATGCGCTCGAGCCCCTTGTCCTGCTCGAAGATGAAGAGGATTTAGAAGCCCCAAAGTGGGAGACCATGCTACCTCCAGGAGCCGGCTCTGGGATTAAAAGGCATATTTTTCACAAGCTTGTAGATGACGTGACGGCCCATACAAGACCCCTGAAGGCGTGGAGAACAAATCTTTTGCGAGTTATTTGGCAACTGCCAGATGTAAGTACGCGGGTTCTTGAATCCCCAATGCTTGGCTTTGATATTTGTCTCAGGTTCAAGATTGTCTTAAAAGCGTTGTGACAATGCTTCGTCGATTGCTGTGTAGTATGATTGATGGTCGAGCCTCAGTGACCGCCGGTACTATGGGCGTCGAGAACGACGAGCGCGACGGCTTCGGGCCGGTTAGGGTTGTTGCCAATCAAATCAGCTCCGCGCAGCATGGAATGCTCGGGAATGGCCCTTTTGTAACGCGTATCATGGATGTGTGCATGCGTTTTGTGGCCGCTGGTCCACTCCTTAGCTCGGTGTCTGGGGAGCCTACTAAGGATGCACAAGTTATCGACGCCATTCTCGGTTGCGGCACCAAAAACGCTAATGGCTTCCTCGCCGGGGTTTCCCTTCTGTTGTCCGAGATCCGACGGAAAACCTTTGGTGTCGGCGGCAACCTGCAGCATTATCTAGATGCATTGGATGAATACTTTGGGTCGTACGAGTATGAACAAAGTGAATGCATGCAGCAAATTTCCTCACAATTCCTTCATGCGATTCTGGAGTCGTGGCTCAGTAACGCGGAAGTCAGAGCTCAAGTCGAGCCGTTGCCGAAATGGTTGCTCAAACGTCATCGGAAACAGAAAGCCAAGTATAGAACCGAGCGAGATGCCTTCGTTCGATTCGTCGATAAACTAGTCCTTCGACAACCCCGCTCGTTGGAGTGGTTGCTCCTGAGACGAAATGAAGAGTTATCAGACGAGGTCTTGCTGTCTTCGCTGCCTTTGGGGGTCTGGAACAAGGATAATGACATCAGGGTGCGGTTCCGTGCTGCGATTCTCAACGCTCGACTGTTCCACGCCATCCAGCATTTGGACATCTACCCGTCGACATTGTACACAGGGATACAGGGCTATTTTAACCAAGTTGAAGTCGACCAGTGGGTGATACTATATGTATTATCTTCACACCAAATTCACCATTCGCATTAGATACGAACACATCCTTTCCCGCTTTTTGGCTCTGGGTAATATCATTGTCGCCAGCGCCTCAGTTCGCCGTGGTCCCTATTGGCACTTGATTGAAACTTGCCTCTTCTCAAATCAGTATACGGCACATATCGAAGCTATTCTGATCTCGGTGTCTCATTCTCTGGATTTGACCCCGTCCTCGTTATTTGAAGCCTATGCCTCGCAGATGGGGTATTCAATGATGAAGTCGGATGAAGGCGACATCGCCCGAATCCCTCCGCATCTTATCGGCTTTGAGGATCGAAAACAGTCAGCGACGTTCACATTATCGGCCTTCGCTCCCACATATATTACGAGTCAGAATGGTCCTCGCTTTGAAGCGCATTGTGGCCTGGTGGGTATTTCACCTGAAGATACTTTCGCCGAATGCTTCGGCGACATTATTGGTGCCACATCGGCTTATTGGTTCGAACAACATCTGGGTGGTGACACAAACGAACTCGAGGCGATCCTGCCAGAGTCATCCTACAGCCGCGATTTCGGCGAAGATCTCCAACGCAATGCCGATGGGGTTGCATTAGCTGTCCTCCGTTCCCTTTCGGACCAGGTCATCTCACCCGTAGGAGCCATCCACCAGACGCTGCAAACACAATCAAACACGAATGCGCAGACGTTCGCTGAGCTTGTGAAATATCGCCTGAAAGACAAACATGAGCTTCATGAGCCCAATCTTCCCGCGTTTAGCATTTCTGTTGTCCTCCGTACCCTCTCATGGCTTCTCGGCAAAAATTCCACAGCGTCAATGAAGGCAATGACATATCACGTTCTCCACGGTCTCTTCGCCGCCATCCAGCGATCTCCTGTTGTAAACGAACAACTTCGCTTTACAAATGCGCTTGCAGTCTGGATCGCACTTCGCTGCGGGGACTTCGACGATGCAACGCTACTACACACTTTGATCCAAGGCACCACGGCCCTCTTGGCGGAGTACGACCTAGCCCATGCTGCTCAGTCTATGCTCGAATGGGCATTTCGCCTATACCGAAAATTGAAGCTCAAGGATTCGGCGTTTTCCAATATCATCATTCGTATCTGCAGTATTGCACATGATTATGCCCGATCACATTTCCCTGACTTCCAGGAATTGGGCACTTCACTCATGGATTGGATAGACAAGCAGGCCGTCGTCTTGTCTAAAGCTGCCGTTCAGGTCCAGGTCTTGCGTGCTTTACCAACCTGGCCCTACCCTCCCGTTGCCGAGCTGGAACACATTGCAACGCAGGAGTCCTCGGAAGCGTTGGCTGCCCTCCTAGGTGACCCCAGGATCACCTACAATAAATTCCGTTTGGTTCGGCGCCTTCATGACCATGCAGTACAAGGCGGAAAACTCAAGTCCCAGTTTTCTAAACTTGACTTCTGGCGCTTGAAAGATTGTATCCCTAGCCGATCCGAGTTGCAGCAAGAGGACGTTAACGCTTTTGCGTCTCTGTTGTTCTTGAACCACGGAGACATCGGTGGTCTAACTGGTGAATACCAGTCTCGTCGCTCTATCTTCACTCGTTACCGCCGTTTCTTCGGACGCAAAACCAACTTCAGCAACGATTTGGATCTCACTCGCGGAGTTATTCTCTATTCTTTGTTACAACTTCTGGACAGTCATACCACAAGCACGGTGTTTTCTGCCTACCAGACCCTTCGACGAGCCATGGCAGTTTTGGATGATTTGCAAGTCCCAAGCGGATCAGCTGATTACAACGCTGAGTTGGAATACCTTCGGGCTTTCCCACGGCGAGCACAAACGAGACCACCTTGCAAGCTCAATGAAGTCCTGGTGTTAGAGAATCTTATAGAATCTACGGCCAACTTCGATCAATGGGTAACCATCTTCAGCAGCAAATTGAGCGACTGCCTCGCTCGGCACAATGCCCTTTTCGCCCAGCTCTCCCCTATTCTCCATTCCAACACTGACTTCGCCGCCGAATTACTCCCCATCCTGATCCATGCCATTTTACAAACCGAAATCAGAAATGGAAAATATACGTCCAAGGAGTGCTGCCAACTTCTCACAAATTACTTTACATCGGTCCTTGTTTCTGACCACACGAGTATCGCCTGTAGACAATCTGTCATCGATATCGTCCTCCATCTTCGTCAGTTTGTCCCTCGAAAGGAGGACGCGCTTTCTTACAATCGGTGGCTTGATCTTGACTATATGCTTCTCGCAAAGAACGCCGTTTCTTGCGGGGCTTACACTACGGCTCTTCTTTTCTTGGAACTAAGCACGGATCATCCTGTGTCACAATCACAACACGTAACCCCATCGGAGGAAATTCTGTATGAGATTTACTCCCATATAGACGAACCGGACGGATTTTATGGAATCAGGACCAATGACCTGCAGCAGTTCCTCGTCCGAAGATTTCACCATGAAAAGCAATGGGAGAAGGCTTTGCAATTCCACGGAGCAACTGTTGAAGCTGATCCCACAAACGCTGCAGGCTCAGATGGTTTGTTCCAATCCTTCAGCTCGTTCGGTTTCAATCACCTCGTCATGAACACACTTCGTCTTTCTGGTTCCACGGCTTCATCCGGCTTAGATTATCGATTGGGTTGGCGGACGGAAACTTGGGATCTGCCCGAGCGAAAGGATTTCTCTGCAGGCTCGCCTTTGTACTTCGCCCTTCGAGCGCTATATCGTGAGCGGAATCCCCGCACTGCCGATGTCATCATCCAGAAAAGCTTCTCGCGTACGATGGACAGGCTTAGGGATCTTGGCCCGGAAAACATGACCGAGATACGAGAGATTGTCCAAGAGTTAATGTGTCTAAAACAAGTGAACGACTGGAGGAGTGGCGTCACTCAAAGCCGGCTTCAACAT
Organism: Podaxis carcinomalis; assembly: GCA_018524395.1. Classification (NCBI taxonomy): domain Eukaryota; kingdom Fungi; phylum Basidiomycota; class Agaricomycetes; order Agaricales; family Agaricaceae; genus Podaxis; species Podaxis carcinomalis. The sequence goes on along the minus strand of JAEUWJ010000647.1, from coordinate 56,071 downwards.
CGAGACGTCAGGATGGATGAATGGTCGGACTTACTCGACATTGATCCCCAATTCGAGTAAGTTGCCAGTTTCTCCTTTGTTTCAATAATTAAATTAATCTTCTGTCAGCTTTTCCGACCTGGAATCGATCATGACAACCCGCGTTTCGCTGTTACACTCTGTAAGGCAAAAGGAAGAACGACAGCAAATCGGAAATATGGCCACTCCCCTCGCGAAGGGTCTCAAAGAGCTGGAGAGAAGATGTCTTATTCGACTCTCGCAGGCCGCCCGAGATGCAAATCATACTCAAATTGCGCTGAACTCGGTCATGCGTGCTCAGAAACTGGATGCCCAGCTTTCAGTTGACACAGCTGAAGAGTTTGCAAATGTGCTATGGGAGCAAAAAGAGCAGAAAGCTGCCATTCAATACTTGCAGAACATCATCCGCCCTCTGGACCATGATCAAGACCGTGATGCCTTCAAGACGACACACCATGCACTACTTCGAGCGAGATTGGTGAGGTCTTTTTCCGACCTGAGAATTGTCACTTAAAAGGATTGCTTCCCAGGGTTCCTGGATAGCTACTGCATGCTTGGAGAAACCTACTGCTATCTGGGAAAATTACCTTCAGCGAGCGATAAACGAGCTAGACGCGACTCCCCTGGCTGGTGCCGAATCCTCGAAAAGCCGTGCCACGGTGTATCATGATTGTGCCATCTTCGCTGAGCGCCAATATCATGCTATTCTCAAGTCACCAGATACGATTCGATGGAAGGTCTATGTCGACAGAAAAAAACAAGAAATCCAGCATAGAAGCATGGAACTGGCTTCGACCAGTAATGAACGCATCAGACAATCGCTGCAGCACGAACAGACGAGGGCGCAAAAGATTCTTCAAGAAGACAGTGAACAGTTTCGAAAACACAACGCCGCGCGCGATCAGTTTCTGGAACAAGCGCTGGAAATGTATGCAAGATCTTTGGAAATAGCAGACATCTTTGACGATGATGCATCAATACGATTTTGCTCGTTGTGGTTCGCCAATTTCGAAAACGAAGGGGACCTTCAGAACACAATTGACGTTGCACTTTCTCGTATACCATCCCATAAAATGGTCTTTCTTGCAGTGAGTGTCCTTCTAGCCTCGGTTGCTGCACCTGATATGACGGGCCATATAGCACCAGCTCACTGCTAGACTTTCATCACGCGCTGGGCAGCTGCCGAAGAGCCAAGAGAATCTTCAGAAAACGGTTCTGCGCATGTGCCGAGAACATCCCTTTCATAGCCTATACCAACTTTACTGTCTACTTCCTGAACGCAACATCACTGACCCCTCACGGCGGCAGTCGAGTCGCTTGACGATTCCATCCACTCAAACGGAACGTGGTTCTGCAGCCCAAGTAGTCTTCGACAGGCTTCGCGCCGACACGATAGTTGGGGACAAGGTCTGCGAGGTCGAAAGACTTTGCAATGCCTGCTGGCAATGGGCAAAGCATCCTTTGGGAAAGGCTCGGTATAATCGCCCTCACACGGCGTACCAGGTGCCCAGTGAACTTCTGATTTGTCGACTTAACAATCTTCGGGTTCCAGTCCCCACCGCTCCCACCCCTCTCGACCCTACAATGCGGTACGAGGATTGTATTTGGGTTGAGGGTTTCGAGAAGCAGTTTGAAACGGCGGGTGGTATCAACTTGCCGAAGATATCCGTCTGTAAGGGCTCCAATGGCACGAGGTACAAACAATTGGTGCGTTATACATATCTCCAACCCTCCCTTGCCTCATGTTGCACAGTTCAAGGGAGAAGGGAATGACGACTTGCGTCAGGACGCTGTCATGGAGCAAGTCTTTGATGTTGTCAATGCAGTCCTACGTCGGGATAGACAGACCAAGCGGCGTGAGCTAGGAGTGAGAGGATATAAGGTTATACCTTTGGACAGCCAATCTGGTTTGCTGGAATTCGTAACCAACACCGCTCAACTGCGATCTTGGTTGGATCGGGGCCACAGACTGTGAGCACATGCCCATAATCCGGACTTCAAACACTCACCTATTTTCAGCTATCGACCGCAAGATATGAAGATTGAAGAAGTCAAGGAACGCCATCTCAAAGCCTGGAACGAGTACAAGGTGGACATGGATTCGGAAAAGCTACTCAAGAATTTCCACGACATCCGTAGCAAGTACAAACCAGTTATGCGGCATTACTTCACGGAGAAGAGCAAATCCCCAGTGACTTGGTTCGCGATGCGGTTGAAATATACTCGAAGCGTCGCTACAACTTCCATCGTTGGTCACATCCTTGGTCTTGGCGACAGGCATACATCCAATATTTTGCTCGATAATGGTTCCGGAGAAGTGGTGCATATTGACCTGGGCATTGCTTTTGATCAAGTAAGGAACGTGTTCTCCGCCATGAGGATTGGAACTCACTTGGCAATAGGGCAAACTCTTGCCTGTTCCCGAACGTGTACCGTTCCGCATGACTGCGGATATAGTCGACGGAATGGGAAGTTCCGGGACTACAGGAGTCTTCCAGAGATGCGCAGAAGAAACTTTGCGGGTCTTGCGTGACGGCTCCGATGTAATAATGACTGTCTTGGAAGTGTTCAAGCACGATCCCTTGCATTCATGGTTAGTCCGTTTCAACAGTCCCCAAGGGGAACCACAGTCTGATCGTCATTCATCTATAGGACTTTGAGTGAGACGAAACTGAAAAATGCTCAAGGCCAGCAGCAGCAGCCCGCACAACAGCAAACGGCGAACAATCCAACGAATGACCTTCCGCGACAAGCATATGGTATTGGTATCGATATGAGCAGTGGTACCGCAGAAGAGGCAGCTGATCGTGCACTTTCATCCGTGGCTCGCAAACTGGACAAGTCGCTCAGTGTGGAGTATACCGTGAATCAGCTCATCGCTGAAGCCACGGATCCTTTCAACCTCGCTAGAATCTTCGTTGGTGAGTTGGTATCTCATTTCTCAAATTGTTAATATTTAACACTTGGGCGTGTTTAGGCTGGATGCCTCATTATTAACCCCGTAACACAAAAGCACAATCACGGAGTACCTACCATATTGCTGTTTGCGCCAGTGTACACTTGTAGCCTCAAACATCAGAGACCTCTGCGCAATATCGAACGTCAAACATTCCTCCTGCTTCATTTCATTTTTATCTCACAATGTATATGAAATCCAGTAACATTCCCTCATTCGCTTAGGCCCTCTTGAGGCATTAACGGACCCCTTTAGTCTCATTAGTACCTTCCTTTCCGTCTGCGTAGCCTGTATTGATGTTTTACTTGTCGCCAATGCAAACCCTTCTCAAACACCTCGTAATTTCATCCCCTATCATTTCGAGTATCCCCGTTTGGTGCTCATCCACCCACTTGGAACATTCAACAAAAGTTGCATATTAGGGAAAATTGAAGTAGGATTTCTGGTCAAGTTCTTATTTGCTCCTGTGGCAAAATCCAGACAAGGAAATTAAGAGAGGAGATAGGAGGTTTCTTTAGTTGTATATAACTCTAACAAAAAGACGGCCCACAAAAAAGCGATCAGATGCATATCACGCAGTCAAGAGAAAGCGTCAAAGAAGTTACTACCGCAAAAGAAAACAAGCGATGGCGTTCCGTGTTTCGTGACAGAGAGAAATGGCATACAGCGGCAAGAAGAGATATAAGGGCATCAAGGCCACGGCTGGTGGAAAGCAGAAGGAAACAAAGGTATGAAGGAGCCAGTCAAACTACCGCGTTTCAACCAATCAAAAATGATGCGTAGGGCTTGAAGGATGCGCATGTATGCATTTTGTGTATGTAAATAATCCGAGAAGAGAGGAAACGTAGGTTCAAAATTCAAGTCAAAGACCAGGGCCAAAAAACAGACGCGGAGATCCGGGGCGGGTTGTTATGCCGTTAAGACGAAGGTGGAGCGCATGGTGTACACAGGTTAATGATTAGATGCATATGTACGCAAAAAGGAGACGTGACCAAGGGGATGAAGAGACATGGATGTGAACGAGACGAAAGAAACGAAAAGTGGCTGTCTCTTGATGACGCTATCATTTATTCTTGGCAATTTCCCTTGCTGCCTTGATCAGGGGAGCCAACGTCCGGAGCGGCTCAGAGAGCTTGAAGAAGGGGTGCTATAGACGCAGGGGACGGACAGAGGACGTCAGTATCAGGATATCATGCGCAAGGAAAAGATGCAAAATGAACAAAGGAAAGAAAACGACGAAAGAAACGAACGAATTTACGGTACGAACCTGCAAGAGCTCGGTTGCCGTCGGCCGCTTCTCTGCATCCACCTCAAGTGTCTTGGCCAAATAATCCTTGAATACAGCAGACAAGTTCTCCGGGTTGGCGATTTTTGGCGTCCCGTTTGTTGCGATGAGGTATAGGGCTTTAAGTGGATTCTGGTTAAGGTACGGGGGCTCGCCCTCGATCATTTCTGCCCGACGCGATGGCACGTTAGCGCATATATGCAGGCAAATGAACGCATATACTCACCAATGGCCATGATACCCAAACTCCAGATATCAACTTTCGGCCCGTACTCTTTACGTGTTACGACCTCAGGCGCCATCCAGTACGGCGTACCGACCATTGTTGTCCGTTTCGCATGCACAGGATCCGATATTTGCGCGCAGAACCCGAAATCGGCTGAAGTTTATGACGAACGTATCCAGCGAACGTAAATATTGTGATGAAAGCTTCCGCCGAAGAGTAAAGACTTACTCAGCTTGATATCCCCGACCATGCTCAGCAAGACATTGTCGCTCTTGATATCCCGATGAATGACGCCGTGTCGATGGAGATGCTCCAAACCCTGTGCAGTTTCCCTCGACACAGCGGCGATTTGGCCTTCGGTCATTAAATTTGCTGTGACAACGTCCGTCAGCGAGCCACCCTCCATGTATTCCATGACAACCCAGAGGTCATTCTTATGCAAGAATGAGTCGATGTAATTGACAATGTTCGGGTGGCGGGATGACCGCATCACGAGTATCTCGTTGATGATGAGGTCCTTCTTTGGTTGTTTCTCCAAGTCCATCTGCTTGATAGCTACACACAAATTAGTGCCGACTTGGTATGCGGTATACACGCCACCAGAGGCACTGTAGGGATGTCATTGAACGAGAGTTCTATAGTACCAGTGACGACAAACTCACCCTTGCCCAATCTTGACAAGATTCTTGTATAACTTTGTAGGGTCCGCATCGGTACAAATCTGTTGCAACCGTCTGATGATGTCCTCTTCTTTGGCCTTGTCGACCTTCTTCTCCCTACGCCTAGGTGTGGCGACACCGGAAACCTTTGCAAGATTCTGGACAGCTGGGGTCTGCTGTTGATTGGGCGCCCTCGGATCTCTTCCACTAGATGACCCGGAACCCTGAGACTTGAGTGGCAGATCGGTAGATGAATTACCCGGAGAAGGCTTGGTGAGTTTGGGCTGTTGGAACCCAAGTCCAGGAGTACCACCCTGTCCTTGACTGCCACTGGGGGACCTCCGATCGCGAGTGGTATTAGCGCGCCCGAGATCGGCAACCTTGGCCGGTTTAGCCGGTATGCGCGTTGACGTCGATCGATCAAGGGTAGGTGTGGAAGTGGTTGGGGGTGTGGGAGCTGGCCGATAAGCGCTAGAGCCACCGCCGACAAGAGTCGATGAGTTAGAGTAGGCGGTGGAATGCCCCGATATGGTTGATTGCTGCTTTTTGGGCGGGGGCGGAGGCGAACGCTGTTGAATAGGTTGTCAGTTTATGGTTATAATGGCCCGATGGCGTGGATCGCGGACTGACCGGATTAGAGAAATCCTCAAGCTTTGTATAGCCTGTGTCGACAGCGAGCCCTCCCACATTACCCAATTTGTCCCAAGGATCACCTTGCCCTTCCTGATAGAATTTGACAATCTCCATTACTGCCTGGGGGTTCTTTTCCTGCTCTGAACGGGAGATACCACTCTCCTGCAAGAGTTGCTGCCACTCCTTGGGCAGGCCAGTGAATTCTCCAGTGGACGAGTTGAAACCAACATGAGTGAGGTGGACCGGGTCGTACGGTGTGCTGATTTCGGGCCGTTGTGAAGACTTGTTGAACACCTCAGACATGAAGCTCAAGACGCCCTTCTTTGACTTGGTAGTAGTTGTCCCGCTGCGTGATCGAGAGCCAGACGAGTGACCGACGGCTGTGGTGCTGGTCGCGCCGGCAGTGAATTCTGCGGACGGGACGGAGGGCATGGATTCGTTGGGGTCCGCATAAAAATGGCCGTTCTCGTTCATCTGGGAAGAAGGGGCAGGCTGGGATAGACGACGTTGGGCGAGTTGGGACTGACTTGGAAAGATGTCGTTGAGGTTGGCGGTATTGTTGCGGGAGGGGCGGGGAGGAGGAGAAGTGCCGGTGGCAGCCATTCCGTTAAACTTGTGCGGGAGATTGAAGGAGTGTTGGAGAGGATCGTCGTTTGGCTTTGCGTTGGCGGCAAAAGGATCACGTTCGACGATTCTGGAAGATGAACTGGACGCCGGGGGGCTGTGTCTGCGAGGACGTGGAGGTGGTTTCTGAAGAGAGTTGCGGACTCTGTGAGGAGTGGGACTGGGCGAGGATGGAGAGTCAGTGGTGGGAGTCTTGGCTCTGAAGGAAGAGGGGTTTGTGGGCGGAGGCGGCGCAGCACGGGAAGGTACGTATGGGGAGTACTTTGCAGCCTCTGCGGCGTGTAGGTTTGCGTCAGCGAGGAGGGCGGAATACTCCTGGATGGACTCTCGGGAAGGGCGGTGGTACTCTACGGTAATTTTTGATTGACGGCGTGGCTGATTCGGAAAGGAGCGTTGATTAAGAGCCGCACTTTGTGAGGACGACATGGGCACAAGGGCCGGGGGATAATTTCTTGAAGGTGGTTGAGGGTTGCGATGATCAGCGATGAAGCGTATTCAGCGTTCCTCTGACAACAATCACGAATCTAGTATATTCCGAGTGCCTTTGTTAGTGCTCGGCTGTAATGTTGTTGCCCGCTTGCTCACGGTCACTTGGACTGGACAGGTCGCTACAGACGTGGTGGCTGGGGTTGTGGACGACGACGAGAACGGGGAAGGACAAGAACTGAACGACAGCAGGTCTACACTCTCTTTCCCTTGAAAAGCCAGCGCAAGGACTCAGCCACGCAATTTCGCATCTCTTGGGCCCACCGCTGACACGTGACCTCTGCTCCTCCTCTCATATCCGTCCCTCTTCCACACCCCTCCAGTGTGCCTTTTCTCTTCTGCGTGCCGTCTCCGCCTGTACAACCATGCGACCAATCAAGATCGTTGTCATGGCCTTCACCCCTCGACATTACGACCGCCACATGTACCCCACTTGATTTGCTGCAATAAATAGACACTCAAACTTATCAAAACTTAGTTGGACCTGGGACCCGACCAAACCAGCAGACGCTTGGCCTATAAGCTACAACTCCCTTCTACTCAAATATCTTCCGAAGGAACAGCCACACTAGTTCTTCTCACTGTGCCACTAGTCAAAGATTTCTTCTCGTCCTTCGCTGCCCTACCGCCAGCCGCCTCACCTCGCACAGCCACACAACCATGTCTGTCCAAAAATAACATACCAGCGTCTCTCCTCGGCTGCCATAACCAATGACGCGCGATGGGTTGAGCGAGAAGCTTGGGTATACCATATTTTCTCCTTTCCTCGTGGTCTTAGATTACAACTGCGACCACTGCGAACCACTCAAATGTTCACTTCTCCTGTTCTCGAAAGGCTATTTAACTTTCGCCTCGTCGCTATCTTGAATCAGTCCTATGATCTCACACCTGCGAACGCTCAACCGAGACTAACAAATTTGAAAGCAAATTATTTATTGCTTTCCGTTACCCCAGCCACTGAGCTCGCTACTCATTGTGCTTAGCACTGGGAAAGTTATTGTTGGTTCCCCACCGTCTCCTTGACCACTAAGCACCCACCATTGCATTCCACTTTCAATTGCAATATAAAGCTAACGAATACATTCCAAATGCAAGTCTCCCATCTCCAAGTCATCCGCTATTTGTCGCTGATCTCCTCCTACCACAGACTCATCCACAATGTCCTTTCTGTCCACCTCCACCTCCGCCAACGGCCAGAACACCCGCGAGATTAAGTCCTATGAAGATCCTGACTATCTCTTATCCCCCCTCCTAGGCCTCCTCGCCAAGCCTGACACCGTCCACTCGCCTGACGACTCAGAGAACTCCTCTGATTCCGATTCACAGTCAGACTCGGACAGCGAGGTCAACCCCAGCTCCCTTATATTCCTATTTCTCTCCTCCTTTATCTCCCACCTCTCTCTTCTCCTCCCCCGACTTCCTTTCCTCGCCAAAGGTATTGGCAACGAAGTTGGCAATGCCATACATAATGCCGCCAGCACCGGCATCGGTACCGATACCAACGAGAACACAGTCGAAGATGAAGTTCCCGATTCCGTCACACCCGTAAATTCACCTTGTGTTCCTTCCGCCCACAAGCTCACGCATCCAGACTGCCTGACTCAAAACCAACCCTCCCATTGTCCTCCATTATCTCCCTCCATCCAGTCTGGTGGTGTCCCCGTTGGCGATGATAGCCAATATCACAGTTCCATCACGGAAAGTGGTGGGTCAGTGAGTGCGGATGGGTTGGACCGCAGTCTCCACAGGAAGAAGTCGAGCTTCAATCTGAGGGACGAGTTCACGAAACAAGCCTCAATCTCTGGGTGCCTGAACTGAGTGCTCGGCACCCACCACAAGCCGCCTCAGAGTTGTCTTGGTAGAATTTCAAGCTTTCGTGAACTGCCGTTGGTCCTAAGTGCCAAACTATTTCAAGGAATTCGGACTGATGCCAATCTTGTATCATATCTCAGTGCTTCTTCCATTTAAAGCTTCAACGTTTGAACATTGTATCACTTTCGACCTTGAATTCTGTTTTCCTATCTCACCATCCTACATACGATCCTTCCTGTAGATTTACTCGGGCTCCGGAATGTTATCTGACAATGCCCGAGGCGAGCCAAGGTCGGGCGTTCCATCACTGTGCCAATTGACTCTGGAGTTGTTCATAAGCACCAGAGTACCAAGGGGACATGGGACAAAAGAACATACTGTTGCACCAGCGTATATCGTTGCCCATCACAAGTTCCAGGCGTAACATTATTCGCGTGATACACCATATAAATCTCGTCGCCGGACGGACTCAGGAAGAATCCATTATGCCCAGGCTTTATTGCCTGATCAGCACCTTCATCGACGGATCACGCAATCTCCTTACTTGGTAATTGCTAGTGACCCGGACGCGTTAGCCGCAATCTAACCCATAGAAATACAGTGAAACTCACCCATTAGCGGAAGTAAATATCGCGTTCTGGTACTTGGACCATGAACCGGGGTTGAGTGGGTCCGAGCCTGTAAGCTCGAGCCTGCCCAAACTGTAGCCCGTGCCGGCACAATTGGACGCAGAGAAGACGATCCAGGTACGCCCACCATGGTATATCGCGGCTGTGTCGAGTTCAGCAAAGAACACGAAAGATGCCGTGGTAGGGGAGGCGGAACTAACCTGGTCCTTCATTGACGTTCGCACCGATTTTTTCCCAAGAGTAGGTAGGCGTGGAAATCTTAACCGTGTTGCCAACGGTAGTTGCGCTTGTCATTTGCCTGTGAACCAAGAAGGTAAATTAATACCGTTAACGATTGAGCTCGCTCTGCCATGAATCGCCACGGAGAAACGACTGACGAGATGTAGAGACATTGGTCTGAACATCAACTGCTGGTGAGTACTCGGAGCATTACACGGAAGAAAGACGTACTGGAGCCGTCCCAACTTGAATAGACGAGGTACCTCGTTGATCCGAGGACAAGGACCGTTCCGTCAATCGCCCAGACGTCACGGTTCGGGATAACGATCCGGCCTAAGATCAAATTGGGGTTGTGAGCAGGAAATTTAGGCATGAAGGTTATAGAGTGACCTGCATAGCTCCAAGTCGAGTCCCAGATGTTGGTCGAAGAACCACGAAGGACGTGGAGACGTTGGTTGTCGAATGTTCCGGAGGTACCTGCCGAGTAGTAACTGTACCACGGTGCACACATATCAGCTTTACAATCCTAATGGGGCGCTAAGGTGTCGTACATGAACCATGCACCCTCGTTGGGCTGCCTGAGAGGATATGGGTAAGTGTCTGAGTGTTACAGTAAGGACACTTGATTACCAGTGGATTTCTGGTGCCCCTGTAGAGTGATCAACTCGTCAAAGCATCGTCCGATGATTCAACGTAGACGTACACAGGTTGCAGCACCTAGATGACGTAGAGTCACGCCAGACGACCTTAGGCGTGGCGGTCTTCAACCCGCCGACAGTGGTTGCACGGGTGATCTGGATATTAGACCAAGTCGTTGTCGTGAGGTCTTCCAGCCTATGAGTGTGGATGATTGGCGTAAAAGAAGTTCTGTCTCACAATAATACCCCTCGTGGTAAACCTGGAGAAAAGCAAAGATGTGAACTTAGGCGCAATACAATTCAAGGGAGACACTCACCATAAACGGGTCGGATCCATCAGTCTGTTTGATCGGGTTGGTAAACCCGGTAGCGAGGAGCCCCTGTAGGGCGAGAATAAAGAACACCAGAAAATGTTTGAACATCTTTAGTGTAGGAGAATCGTGTACCTCAAGGCAATTTATACGGCCTCCACAAAGATCCAGTTTCTCAAGCGGCCCGTCGGCCCTCCCCCGATCCTTAAGCAGCGCCGCCAGTGTTGGTCATATGGGTAACCATCGAGTTCGTTCACCTTAAATCTCCGTGCAGGCTATGTAATGCCCGTAATGGACACATGAAAAAGTTGTGCTTCTTTATTCGAAGTTTGAGTATTTTCTGGACCCGTGACCAACAGCATGTCTTCCAACTGGCGTTTCATCGGATATGTCGTGAGGCAAGGTTCTATGAGCGTTGACGACTTAGAGCGGGGGCGGTCCGAGGTACAAGGCCTATTTTGAGTTGGATGTAAAGATATTGGTCTATATTATGCAGATACACGTAGTGTCCAGAAGATATACATGTTGAATATCAGCTTTTTGAAAAAGCAAAGGGTGACGAGAACCAACCAAGAGGTACTTAACATAGGCCACCGAGCATCGCGTTTCATTACCCTCCTCCGACCAACACGTCTATTCGATAATTGTCTCGACCCTTGAGTAGTTGCGTTCAACCAGTGAGGGTTCTCTAGTTCCGCTGTTCGTTCTCCACTTCCTAGCTAGCAAACCCGCGACTGAAGATCGAAATGAAGCTCCAGAGAAAGTAAGACCCCTCTCTTCGAGATGCGCTGGTATGTCATTGTGCGGCGATGGATAGTATCCATCTCATTAGGGTTCGCGTCGACTAGAGGCAAACCTCTATGGACGAAAAGACGAAGCAAAGGAACCGCACCTTTAAGGGGCAAACGAGAAACGACAATGTCACGATTGAAAGTAATTGATGGCGTGCACGTTATGAGGTGTGCCGGTCGAGTGTCTTGTTGACAGATGTCTGCGACGCAATCAAGCTAAGATCGACAATGCGGTCCCAGAATACAGCATAATTGGTCTGCAGATCGCCACTATAGTCACAACTTTCCGGGCCAGGGAAGAATCAAGGGAAGCGAATCCCGGAGTGGTACAGATACAAGGGACTCCGGTTGGCAGCATATCCCGACGTTGAAGTGGACAGCTAACACTACAGTATATGCGACAAAACTACTAGGAATGTAAATATTAGCGGCAATGTGATGACATCAGGGGTCCATCTTGGGGTGGGCGAGAAAGTTAAACTTGACACTGACATCCGACGGTACGCCAAGGGACATTACTGTGCAGTACATTACTTGTAGGTAACTAATCTAATTAGAAGGGGAACCACCCAAAACCATCATCAATCTCGAAATCGTAGTACGGGTCACCAAAATAGTCGTCGAAGAAGCCATCCTCATCCTCATCCTCGTCACTATAAACGGAGCCTTCATCCTCAATATCATCTTCCGAGTCCAACTCGGAAACATTGATATTCTCTCCATCAATCTGCAAATCAACTACAACCTCTCCTAACCGTCTCTTCTGCGCAGCCCGTAGTCCAATGCAACCGTCAAGAACGAGCTCGTGAATGGGCGCGTTCATATCAGATCGCTGCATCAGCATGTCGACGAGGTTTTCCAAGTTCTGTGGGCACCGACTTTGTCTGAAGTCTACGCTGTCGATGACAAGGGTTTTGAGAGCAGGGAAAGCGGTGACGGGAGGAAATAGATAGGGTGGTTTCCTCTTGCGTGTGGCATGACGAGTCCTCCCTTCTTGTGAATCTTCGACAGGGACGACCTTTCGGCCATGTAAGTTCTCTTTGATAGCAAGACAAAGCTGGGAGACACATTGGCGGGTATGGATATACTTGAGTTTCGGCAGCCTCCCCAGGCAATTCCGGATTGTCTCCACTTGGCTGTAGCCGAAAGACCAATTGAGGACGAGAGCCTGAAGAGATGATAGATCAAAGGAATTGCATAAATCCTTCAAAGCATGATCATTGGAGGGGTCGTCAACACGAAAGCCATCGAGTTGGAGACTAATAACGGGGTCTTCTCGTGGCAGAGGCGAGTACATCCGTTTTGCGCAGTTTGACTTGTCGAAGAGGAGTACCTTCACTATGGGCGTAAATTCCAAGTTCGCGACTCGGAAGGCTAGAGGGCTGTGGGGAGCTCCTGTTTCAGCACTTGGGCTACGGCGTAGAGCTTGACCAAGGAGGGATATAATGCTGGTATACTCTGCGGGTTTGGTGCCGGAGCATCGGAGGTTGATTATTGTGTTGGGAGGGTATTGAATACAGCGTAGCAACAAGATACAATCTGGTGCCTTAGCGTCTATTGTCAAGTGCTCGAGGAACCTGAAGTCCACAGTCTGTTCGTTACCGCTGCTTGTGATATGTGAGGGAATGGTGTTGCATAGCTCGAGGATACGGAGGTTGGGAAAATTGACAAGGGCATCTATCATTTGGCCAAATGTAGAAGCGCCCTCGACAACCGCACGGTTATTCTTGAGCCGGAGAACAGTCACATTGCTGTGTTTGAAGATGGCTGATTCCCAACTAAAACTGAGGCGCTCGAGTTCGATGCTCCATAGGCGAGGCGCATCAGTGAAGGCGCCTTCAGGTAGCAAGTATTGGCTATTATATGCGTGATACGTGGCGTCCATCAGTGTCACTTTTTCGAGGAGTGGAGCCGCCTGCGAAAGTGGGGATAGGATGTTCTTGATTTTGTCTGGGCGACTCCCAAGCGTGAGGTGGAGAACTCGGATGCGTGATATCTGCGTTATAGCATGTTCCAGCTGACATAAAAGCCTCGGGGTCCAGGAACCGGTAGTCGACTTGATAGTGAGCGCAGCCATCTTGGAGCGATGCATCATCTCCTCGGCCAACTCAGGATTGGTAAACAGAGGGGCAGACCATAAAGTTGGGCAGCTGAGGGCTACATCTCTCCAAAGGTGGCAAACGTGTCCAACGACGCGAATCCATTGTGCTTGATTGTTACGATAGTAGTTCTCGGAGGACATGTCGCGGACGAAGATAAAGATTTTGGAAAGAACTTCAGGGGGAAGGATGGAGATAGATGACAATTCGTTGCGCCTTCTCCTCAGAGACTGGATTCTGACTTCTAATTTGTCAATGTCTTCGTCGATTGTTCGACGGGCAGCGCGTGTGGTCTCATCGCCATTGTACGGGGTTTCGAAAGGTCGCTTTGCTAGAATCGCGAGAAAGCGATAGTCAGTGGGTGTGAAGTCGATACGGGATGCTAAAATGGCACACCTCTCATATGATCGGCAAGTAGGGGAAGTGAGAGAGGACCTAGGCCAGCTAGAAGTCCTGCCATAGCAATGGGGACACCTGATGCAATATATATATAAGGTTCAGACAGGAACAAAGGTTGATGGGAGCACAGCAGAGGTTGCGATGATGTTTGGGTCAGAGTGATGACGCGTGTTCGGTCTCCAGGTTGCCTCGTTAGGCGTTAGGGTTGAAGAGCACTGCAGATAACAACGGACGAGGGTTCAATCAACCCTCGTGGATCACAGGTAAAGTAACCGTCGCCGCCGTCCCCAGTCCGCATGTCATAGTGGTCACCTGACCTGCTTAGTCACCCAACTCAATGTCAAGAGTTGTATTTGGGTCAAGGTGCCAGTACTCGAATACTACATCAACCATGACCTCTTCAGAGTTATACCATGTCAAACAGCAATTCTTTCTTGGTTTGACTCTATTCGATTGAACCTCACAAATCAAATCTTGATTCTTTATTTCAGGTGCATACAAGACATTAGCCGACCTCGCCCTTCCAGATCCCAATTCCCCAGACTATACACATACACTACTCTACAAGGCTCGCGCTCTAATCGCACTTGACCGAACTCAGGCAGCTTTGCAGCTACTTTCTGGCGCGCCCGACAGTATTTCCGTCAAGGCTGCATCTTCTCTAGCACGGTATGTTGGTACGCCAGACGCGGCGGCCAAGGAGTCAGCCCTCGAAGAATTGCGAGACCTGTCGGTTGAGATTGAGGGCGATGACGTGGATGGCGATGAGAGGGACAAAGCGTTAGTCAAGGTCCTCGCAGGAACGGCTTTCGCACGTGCAGGGGAGATCGAAGAGGCTCTAGAAACACTGGGAACTGATACAGAAGACCTGGAAGCGTGAGTGTCCAACCGCCAGTGGCTTTATCGCCGTTAGTTATTCCTTGATTTTCAGGGTTGCCGTTATCGTGCAGATATACATTTCGATCAATCGACCAGACCTGGCAAAAAAGCAATTCGAACGCTCGAAGCGATGGGCAGAGGATGACCTGTTGTTACAACTCATCGAGTCTATCATCGGCCTAGCCACAGGACGGGATGGGTATTCGAACCCCAGTTCATTTTATAGCGAACAACTCGCGAATCCCTCTCTATCCTCACCTCATATGCTCACGTCACGAGGTATTGCAAGAATACTCCGGAACGAGTTCCAGGCGGCCAAGTCCGATCTGGAAGAATCCCTGGAGCAACAAAAGGATGATGCAGAATCCATGGCGGCATATATAGTTGCAGCTAGTCTGGGCACAGTGAAGAAATCAGAAGCGGAAGAACTGTGGAGGTATGAGAAATGTTTTGTGTCCCATCGGTTCATACTAATTCCCCAATAGTCAGATGTCCAGCAAACACCCGAACCATCCTCTGGTTCGGGATGTTTCTCAGAAGGCGGATATGTTCGATCAAGCAGTCGCAAAGTTTTCTGTACCACCCCTAGCCAGTGCTACTGCGACCTAGTGAATATCAGTTGCCTCTTGCTGACCTGGTTGTCAAACTTCGTCAAATCCCTTGAGCGCTCATCACGCAGGGTTCTAGTTCACTGTAAGCCGTCTAGATATTGAAAGAGCCTCCGAAGTCCGAACTGGAACTTAACGTTGGATTGCGACTATGATGCTCTTGCAGGTTCCTGCGTACTTTATTACCTTCTTGTTTGTGGTAATCTCTAACGACCACTAGTCGACCGTAGGAGGCGACAAGCGAGTTTGCACTGCGTTGCTGGTCTGAACCCCCTTGACTGTGGAAAGTCTGACCAATGCGATCCTCCCATTTCATCCTTCCCATCGGAACCACATATCAATAGTACCCGGACAGCATTCTGGCTGTCAGGCGTGTAAACATGCCAATCAACTCTCAAAATGGACGTGCGAATAACATAACGGCGTAGGGAGAAGATAAGCACTGGAGCTAGTCCGTTTCAGTATCCGAGGTGAAATAACAATAGATTTCCTTCGGTATCTCCCACAAATTTCCCAACTGGTATTCCTTATTCGCTCGAGCTTGCATCCCTTCCTGCTAGAGTTTACCGATCACGTCAAAAGAACTCCTCCATCCATTCTGTCCATCAAGTTGACGCCGAATACCCTGAACAAGGAGGCTAGTTCGTCTATAAAATGGTCAAACGGTCAGAAGGGCCATGATACCTCTCGCTGTCCCTGTACCTTGCAGAGTAGACCCCTATCATGTCGAACAGGTTCTCTGGTATCTTCCGCCGCCAACCTAGTGCCTCTGCCGCTAGTGTATGTTCCTCCCCATGTCGTCCGTTCAAGACTAACAGATCTGTCTCCCTCGTAGGCCAATGGTAGGGCTGACGATGTCGAGCCGGAGGTCAGCTCCCCGCCGACACCAAAGACTCTCAGCCATTTGCGGGACCAGGTGTGCTGCGCTGTTTCATTATGTGTGCTGAATATGTAATTCACTCGTCCTGCAGTTGAAGCGAGGGGCTATCTCTCAACCCAGCGCTCTTGTGGGTAGAGTGAGCCTGCATCAACACGAACCGCTATTAACCAAGGTTACTTCTAGTCCGCTGTCGTGGATCTCATCCGACACTCCGAGGCTATTGATGACAGGAAGCTCTTCGTTAGTATAGTCTACTGGGAACGCTTGGCCTCTCAGTTGGGACTGATAACAACCCTCTAGCTTGAACATGCTCTTACTTTCGTATCGAAGATGGAGGACGGCCGCCTCGCGACCGTGGCTAAGAATAAAATCATCGAACTTCGTAGGTCACTGGTCACTTGATGCCTTCCGGTGGCGTGCTTATTTTGGGGTGTCAGTGTATAATGATTTGACGCATCCTGCCGCTACGAGTGTTGGGCCCAAATATGCATGGCGTACTGCTGACGGCTCGGGGAACAACCCTGATCTGCCTGACATGGGCAAGGTGCAGTTCTTCTCTGTTGATGGTGCTGAGCTGCTACTGACAATCCAGTAGGCCGGGTCACCTTACTCCCGCTCTGTTCAACAAACTCATCCTCTACCAGTTGACCAGTTGCCAGATGCTGGTCTTGTCTTTGATACGTAAGCAGTTATACCAGCTGATGAAAAAAAATTATCGTTTTTACTCTTCCCACTAGGCTCCTGAGACGTGAAGGGGTTAGTCCAATCTCCCAAAGCAGGATTAAGTTTTGATGTGTATTCATTTCAGTTTGTTAAACACCCTGGTGGTTTGTCTGCCTTGATGTTCTCGTTCGCCGCTCTCGTAATTCATAGGTGCGTCTTTGCCTTGACTTTTAACTCCATTAGGTCATTTCAACCTTCCTTTCCCCCATTAGTGTTTTCCGGACCTCCCATCGTGATGTTAATATCAACGAAACTTCCTCATACGTTGATTTGGCTCCCCTTTACGGTCACAACCAAGCTGTCCAAGAAAAAGTCCGCGCATACAATGGTCTAGGTTACTTACACCCAGATACTTTCGGCGAGGACCGCCTCCTACTGCTTCCTCCCGCTGTCTGCGCCATCCTTGTTCTCTTCAACCGTAATCATAACGTGTGTCTTCTTGCCTTTTTCGTACGCTCATATCGGCTTTGATGACTGATGACGGCTAACGGGCGACAGTATATTGCCGAAAGGCTTTTCGAAATTAATGAGCGGGGGACTTATGCGGACCCAGCCACATTGACACCAGATAAGCGTGCCGCCCAGGACGAGGAACTCTTCCAAACAGCACGGCTTGTCAATTGCGGTTGGTTTGGAACAGGTGACTGACCCTTCTTGCTCTCGAGTTTAACGGTGACTAATGGTTCTTACTCGTTTTACTCAAACCACAGTTGTTTTCTCCGATTATTTCTCCAGTATCCTGGGTCTTGTTCGTTATGGAAGCAACTGGAGCTTGACACCTTTTGACGTGGGTCCCTTCCACCCCGCAGGTGTATCTCCTAATGAAAAGCATACTAGGAAATTCGCAAAGAAGACCACTCGCTCTTCGAGCGTGGAAAGGGTAATGTTTGCAGCGTCGAGGTGACTCCCATCTTCCCTCAAGCAATGGGCATTGGCTGACTGCGGATCTTAGTTTAACTGTCTTTACCGCTGGCACTCTACTACCAGTCAAATGGACGAAAAGTGGACTAAAGACGTTTTCCATACCGTCTTTGGTGCCGATGCTGACCCCGAGAATGTCACCCCCGATGACTTCAAAGCAGCCGCTAGAAGGATAATGTCTCATCAGCAGGACCACACGTCATGGACTTTCGGAGGACTCAAGCGCCAGGCTGATGGAACCTTCCGAGACGAAGACCTTGCTACTGTCCTCCAGAGGGCGTGAGTGAAATTCTGGCAATGGGTCGATTATTCTCAACTGTACCATTATAGCACGGAAGAGCCTGCTGCAGCATTCCGGGCTCGAGGTATTCCTTGTAAGTATTGGTCGGGCCAATGTCGACCGGACGTTTGTTGACCGTCAATGCAGCGGTGATGCGTTTGCACGAAATCATGGGTCTTGAGCAGAGTCGACGTTGGGGTGTCTGCTCGCTGAACGATTTTAGGAGGTTCCTGGGACTAAAGCGTAAGTTGGCTTTGGGTTGCTGAACCTAGGTTCAAGCTCACCCACCTCCTTGTAGCATTCAGCAGCTTCATTGAATGGAACTCTGATCCTGAGATTGCTGATGCCGCGGAGAAATTGTATGGCGACATTGAGAGTCTCGAGCTTTACGTCGGTTTACAGGCCGAAGAGGCCAAGCCCCTCATTGAGGGTGCTGGTCTTTGTCCCGGTACGTCTAGATTGTTGCCGTTGCAATTCAAGATGTTGATTTGATTTGACTCAGGCTACACCGTCAGCCGTGCAATTTTGAGTGATGCCATTGCTCTCACTCGCGGTGACCGCTTCTTCACTCATGACTTCACCCCCTACAACCTCACCTCTTGGGGCTTCGCTGACTGCCAGCGGGATCCCAATGCCTTCGGTTTCGGTAGCACCATGGGCAGGCTGCTCCTTCGCACATTGCCCAACCATTACTCAGAGAACAGCGTCTACACGTTCTTCCCCTTCATGACTCCCGATTCCATGCATACGAACCTGAGCAAGCTTGGTGTCCTCGATCATTACGATATTAACAAACCCCAGCCCCGGCAACAAACCCACACCTTCACGGATTATGCTGCTGTTGCACAAATTCTGAAGTCTGAGGAGGACTTTGAGACTCCATACAGGGAGCATGCCTCGCGTGTTCTCAGTGGCGCTGGGTATGTACCCTCTCGTTCCAAGACAACTGAGTGCTCATTCATTCCTCAGCTTCTATCCTCTCGAGGATGAGAAGAGGCAAAAGGCAGTTATCACTGCTCTTAGCGGTTCTCCCAAGTTGATCGACAGCATTGGTCGCTACTTCTATGAGACTACCCAGACATTGGTTGCGGAGAACTCGTTCACTCTCGTTGGAGGAAAAACCTTTGGTGTTGACCTTGTCAAGCACGTTATCCGCGCTGTCCCTGTCTTCTGGGCTGCAACTGACCTTGTAAGTAGCAAACTCTCTTATAGTGGTATTTGAAGTATTGACCTTCTCACCCGCAGGCTGGCATTCAACTGAAAACCAAGCGGAACCCTGGAGGGGTTTACACTCCTCAGGAGCTTTTCGACATGTTGAGCGATATATATTCGTGAGGATTGGTTTAAATGGCCGTTCCGAGCATCTTCTGAAGTATCTTTAACAGCTTCATCTTCCTGGATATTGAAGCTTCCAAAGTCCGCGTTCTCCAGTACAAAGTTGAAAGTGACATCCGCGACTTGCTGCGCCTCATCAAGATTCACCTCGGCGTTGGTAATCGGGTACGTGCCATCCCCAACTCTTTCCAGGCTTCGGGGCCCACATTTCCATCAGTTAACTGCCGCTGGTGTCGTCGGCACTGTTTCTTCCCTGTTCAACCGGTCCAAGCGTAGTAATGAGCACCACGAGATCGTCAAGAGGCTTTATGAGCTTGGTCACTCGACTGACGAACTTGCGAACACTGTCTTGGCTGTCATGGTTTGCTCGGTCAACCTCTCGCTTGCCTTGACCAATGTCATCAATCTCTACCTCGGAAGCGAACAAGACGAAACTTTGAAGAAGCTCGTTCGCAACAGTGATCCACAAGCCTTTACCGGATTCGTCTACGAGGGACTTCGTAAGTTGACGACCCACAGTACTACTGCTTCCCACTGCTAACGCACCATCTTCGAAATCAAGGTCTTGATCCTCCCTTCCAAGGCTTTTACCGCATCTCCGCGAAGGACCAGACCATTTGTGGTCATTCCCTGAAGAAAGGTGATCGTGTCTTTGCCAATATTGGTGCTGCGAATCAGAACGTGAGTAGTATGTCAAATCATAGGTGAATGTCGTTTTTAAAAATTTGTATTTAGGACACGGTCTTCTCGCAAGCTTCTACAATTAACCCCTCTCGGTCAACATCAGACTACCTCTTTGGAGATGGTGCCCTCAAATATCTGGGCGAGACTCTCACCATTAAGGTCAGTCACCACTTCAGTCTTGAGGTCGAGGGGATGCTAACATCGACTTGGTAGATTACGAGTGAAGTCCTCCGTGCTATCTATGCTTACAACAACGTCAGGCGTGCTCCTGGTCGGTCCGGTAAGCTCAAGAGATTCACGGAGCATAACCACCCGCAATACCATTTCGCCTACCTCGATCACAAGCAAATCGTCTCACCTTGGCCGACGTCACTTACAATCCAGTATGATGCTTGAAGGACGTGCTACGATATATGATGTACCCATACTTTTCCTGCACCTGTACTGACTGTTGTGGCAGAATTTTGTCTCTAACTTTGTACTTCCCGTGTTTTCCGTTGAGCAAGCTGCTAAGTGAGATCTGTGCACAATTTGAATGCGAACTCTATCCACAACAGTAGTTGCGTGTATTAAGGCGATATTATAGATGATTAAATGGCGCCGTTAAAGTCATAACCGGGCAGCTATTTGTTCCAATAGGGTTTCCATCCTAGCCTGGCGCTTCTCGATCTCCTCCAAGCGTTTATCCCAAACAGAAAAATCAACCGGAGCGTCCTCCTCAGCACCCTTCACCTCTGAGACAGTGGGCATGGCCTCCTTCTGGCGCCCTTCCACAATCTGTTCCGGACTCGCGCTCAGGGGAATATCCTGACTCTTTTCGCCCATAGTCGGCCCAGAAATCTTACGTGGTCGCATGGAGTTTGAGTGTCCTGCGGCAGAAAAATCCACACTCCCGCGTTTGGCAGAAGCAGCCAACGGAGATTGCATAGATAACATGCGTTTACGCGCGAACGGCACACTTGACACTCCTGTCCCTTTCATAGCAGGTCCAGTCGTGTTATCACCGTCGGTCCGTTCCGGTTGCTCCTCAGGGATGTTCTCAACCTCAACCAAAGGTGGGTAAATTTGTGCCAACGGACTTGCAAAGCTCTGGGGCATGGTTACGGGTCGACTGAATAACGAGTCCACACGAAGCCGCGGCACCGGGGTATGGGCGGAGGAGGGCGATCCAGAACGGCCACGACCACCTCGTGTTGGCATCCTCGCGGTTGTCGAGCCCGACGAACGTCGACGAGTGTGGGCGTTACCGGCTCGAATATCAGTAGCATCGTTGGATTCGGTCGTGTCGAGGGCGCTGTCATATTGCTCGTCGATCTCGAAGATCTAGTACACATGAGATATGAGTTTGACAAGTGAATTAAAATACCCACGGCGTCGATGTCTGCGCCTGAACCAGCCAACCCCTCAAAGATAGCTGGGTGCATGTGAGGATATATTGCCCAATTGAATAGGATCTGAGGACGTACTCATTCGTTTCAGCGAACGGGGCAGAGTGTCAATCACTTTCTCTGCTACATTTGTCACGGTGTCGTAGAAGTTCGTAGTCCCCGCCTTCTTAGCTTGGCGCTCATACAAGGCAATCAGCAACAATATAGGCAAGTTAGTTGCTCTAATCACGAAGACGTTGACCTTGGAGCACTCTCATCAGGAACGAGACAGGAGGTTCGGCGGAGGGCAAACCTTGTGAAACCAACGTGGCGAAAGAACATAACTTGCTGGTAGCATGATACACAAAGCAAGGACATTGATCGGTGGTTGGTATGAAAAAAGGAAATCTGCTTTGACCCTTAGGATAATGTCAGTATGATATTTATCTTCTAAAATATTCAGCAACGTACCCTTCTATGGTTGATACTGCTTTCCTGAACATGGCCTATGCGATGCTTAGAAGATCAAGCTCCTAAGCTGAAGTCCAACACACCTCAGCTGCTGCATCTTCATTAATGTTAGCAAAGGTGTTCGACAAGATCTTGGATGTTCTTCAGCCAGCACAAATTACTGGGGGAGAGTGTATGCATACCGAAACCAACACTGCCGACGATGTAAGTCATCATGTCGTACAGGGGTGACGACGACCACTCACCGGTTAGCAGGAGTGTGTTACTCAGGCAAGCATAGGCGACCATCAACAGGGGGCCAAACACTGGATGGAAATGGGCTGTTAAGGGTAAGAACGCTAGTCTGAGGTTGTCGGAATACGGGGATATAGATACTGACATGCTCGATCGAAGCCGCTCGCATCGAGTCCAAAATACAAGTCAAGCATCCACCAAGTGATAGTACTGTCCAGATATTAGTTTCTGAGTTTCGATGAGTCGATTTACGCACCCGGCACTGTAGCTGAAAGGATGGGAGAGGGTCAGTGTTAAACGGCCGGGGAAACATGATAGGCACCGTACCCGGCACCATTCCGACTTAGTCTACAAAGAGATGTTCAGAGAAGAGTCAAAATGATGTAGGAGGACCACATACGTCCACAACGCATACAAGAAGCCAGTAAAGCAAAACGCCGCGATAAACATGAGTATCATGAATTGCATGAACATAGCCCGCAGTGATAGGACCATTAAATTATCCTTTAGTGTAACGAAAGCCAACCTATTGAATAGAAGAGACGTTCAGGAGTAGATCAATATCATATAGTAAAATAGTCTTCCCTTGGAAACACGAAGCTGGCAATGATGGCAAGGAAATCTATACCCAGTGTACTTGCCCAATACTCTAATGTCGCATCAATATCGCATCAATTTGAGGTATTTAGAGGTCTACTCACGGTAGTGGTAGACACCATATAATCGTAGAATGGCGTATATGGAATATATCGTAACTGAAAGAGATTCAACGATGAGTGCATTCAGTGAGTGACAAGGTACGCACCAAAAGCTAAGTCAAAGCCGTTCTAAACAAGATGCATCAGATGCGAATTAGTTATTTGTGGAGTGGCCCATACCCAAGTCCCGTTGAAATAAACTAGGACACATCAACAACACTTCTTAGATGACTATCAAACGGGTCTACCTTTAATACCATGTTCTTGCATCGCTGCAATCTTTTCCAACGAGAACCCAAGTGCATACACCATGAAGACAACCTCAGGGACGTTCAGTGCGTCGACTTGGCTATACTCAATCGCAATGATGAATAGTATGAACAGTAACAAGAAACTGCAACGTTCTGAGTCCGTCAGCTCCATAGGGGAATTGTGATCTTACTTGAGGTATTCAAGAACGGAACGGATGGCGGGGACTTTTAGTCTATCGTCCTGGGGGTTAGATCCAGGACGGTGGGGAAGGTCTAAAAGAAGAGCTTACCGGTAATGATCAAGCAAAGGTGCCTTATGAGGATCGTAGAAATGAATCGGATTTCTCTTGTATGTCTGCATGTCGCGTTGAGAAAGCTGGCGTGCATCAAGGGGCAGAGGGCCGTCCTCACGTCAGAAAGAATTGAATGACTGCTCTGAGCCTGGTAGACACATTTCCCCCTAGAACGTCTGCTCAACAAACAACCCATCAGGTGAACGGGAGGCAAGAACCACCCACGACCAGATCGCATTGATGACCTTCTGACAGGCAGAGCTCTTGATAAACTTCTTCGCCTTGCCTAAAATGGCCATTTCGATAGCGTTTCCTACATGGTTTTCTAGGTCATCATCTCTCTCCTGTTTCGCTTGAGCGATTAGTGCCGGGTCAGCACCACCATACACGGGCCAGGCGGTCGTGAGAGTGAGAGCGAGACTATACATGTCTCCCCCGAGCTGTCTGAAAACGCGAGTAGCCAGGATTTCGCAGAGGGTGGCTCTTGTACGTGAGACGTTGGCAGTGGTCATGTTTTCGTCGCGGAGAAAGTAAACGCGATTAAGAAGTAGGCAGAAAACCACGGACATGTTTCCGCGTTGTTGAATGGCCGTGTATTTATCGACGAGGGGACGGACAAGCGAATAGGTGAGATCTGGGGCAGTGAGCTGATTGTAAGTAGTCTCAGTGTTCGTCTACGCGAAATCGGGAGATGCTCACAGCTTCAAACGTCAGTGGTGTGTCTGTCGTTCATGGTGAGGTTGTGTTCTACATGGTGAGGGACCCCAGTAACGTACCGATGCAATACTACAAAAAGAACAACCCGTCAGTAACAATACTTTGACAAATCCCTCTTGCTTCACTACTCTCTCAATTACGGTATGCGAAGCTTATACTGACCATGATGTCCTGGCCCTTGCGTCAGACCATGTTCCCTGGCATGAAACACGCAGCATTCACGCACCGAACGGATCAGATGGATAATAGGAAAGACCGAAGTGTTCTCGATATCCTCCCTGTTCTTGCGTTGAGTGTGCTCTTTGTGACGCTCATGAAAGACGGGGAACTGACGGTCTGAGTAGAGGCTGGAGTTCCGGGTGTGACTCTGCCATGGTGAGGTGATGGAGATGGGAAAGGGTAGGGAGAACATTTTCAGTTGGCGGCAACCTGTTGCATCATAGCTAGAGCTCAAATTAAAACAGCGTGAACCAGTTTGCAAGTGTCGCGTGTGGTGTAAACCGAGCCGCGGGGCTATATTATTGCGTTTATGCCTGTTATAACCAAGCGTATATGTCTAGATGATGGCTTGCAATTATATCTATGCTCAAAGTGGTTGCCAGTGACGCAAGCGCCTGGACAATCCCGGCATTGGTTCGTGGGCTTGGAAGGCTCAAGTTGTCAAATCTGGGAAAAACCGAGTCCGCTATTTATTTATCTACTGGTTCACAGGACAAGGAAAGAGATGCGTTGTGTGTGGAATATTTTTCTGTGGCTGAATATCGGTATAATAAAGCGTTGAATGTGCCCCGAGTGGATTGAAGTGGGCTGAAGTGAGCCAGAAACGCGTGCGGGATCGGTTCAAGCTTGTTTGGACAAATTGACTCTCCGACCTCACGCGTTGTCGCGTCTGCCCATAAAGGCACCTGACCTGGCATCATACTCCGGCACATCGTTCCCTTCGTCGTCCTCGCCATCCAGCATGCAGTCGGCGTCTAGGATGCCAGGAAACACCAACCCACCGGTCAAAATATACAATGCAGTGTATTCTTCTGTGCAGGTACGGCCACCATGGTGATACCCAGTTCATGCCAGTTGACACGGTCGCGTCTCGCAGGTATATGAGTGCATGGTGCGAGGCATCGCTGTCATGCGTAGGCGTAACGATTCGTATGTCAACGCGACACAAATTCTGAAAGTCGCGGGTGTCGACAAGGGCCGGCGCACTAAGATTTTGGAGAAAGAAATCCTACCTGGTAAGCATGAGATTGTGCAGGGTGGATACGGAAAGTACCAGGGTACTTGGTCTGTATCTCTTCAGCCGATAATGCTGAGCAAGGGCTGACGGCTTATACGCTATCTCAGGATCCCTCTAGAAAGAGGCCGCGACATCGCACTACAGTACGGTGTAGCCCCACTACTATCACCACTTTTCGATTTCCAGCCATCAACGAATTCCCTTGGTTCCCTTCCTGTTAACACTCCCACTGGAACAACCTCTCCACGTCCTCTTTCTGCTTCCTCGTCATACTCTAACCTCGGTAATACTGGCAACTATGTCCCACCAATCCCGTCCACTCTTGCCCCGCCACCTATTATGCCTGGTTCCGCTCTTCGTCTTCTTAATCAAGGCCGCGCTCAGGGTCTCTTCACCCCGTCGACCTCAGACTTGTCGGCAAGGGCACAGAGCTTCAACTCATCCTCACCCTACTATGGTCCGGGTTTCTCGCAGTCGCCGTTTTCTCAAACGCCGCCTCCTTCATCCCTAAAGAGGAATCGGTCCGAGGCCGATGCCGACGCCATCATGACTTCCGCTCACGGTCAGTTTCTGGCGTTCTAAGAACGGGAATAAGTGACTTTGTCATGTGTTCTGATATTTCTGTACAGACTCTCGTCCATCGTCAACTGTTCTCCAGATCAATGGGGAAGATAATCCCTCACCCGCAAAACGACCTCGCCGTGATGACTCTCCCTCCCGTAACTCTGCGTCTCAGACTGAATCTTGGCCAGCATCATCACAAACCCAGCTTACCTCACTGCAATCCACTCAACAAGCCTCTAACGGGATATCTCGACCTCCTAGTACACAATCCACTACGAACGGAAATGCTGACAATAACTCGGAGGCTATTACCTATGTGACACGCTTCGCGTCGAAACCCTCCATTCCACGTGGTTTGGACTCAGCTGCTCCTTTGAAAGACGGCAGAAGGGCAGCAGTAGTGGCTGCAATTTGCCAACGTGACGAGCCCGGTCCTGTGCTCGACCTCCTCCGTGAAATAGCCTCAGATCCCTCAATAAATGCCAACCCAGGCGTATTCGACATTGACACCATCCTAGATGACCAAGGTCATACCGCACTGCACCTTGCGGCGAGTCTAGCAAGGCAGCGAATAGTTGATTCTCTAATAGCCAACGGTGCAGATATCCACCGGGGAAACTACCTTGGGGAAACACCACTCATCCGTGCATGCTTGGCGACACATAACGCAGACCAACAATGTTTCAATACCCTTGTCGCGTCTTTAAATCAATCTATACGCACCTTGGATACCTCGAAAAAATCAGTGCTGCACCATATCGTAGCCTTGGCTGGTGTGAAAGGTCGAGCAGTTCCTGCACGATATTACCTCGACCAGATTCTGTTCTGGGTAGCGCAACACCAGGCTGGAGATTTTCGTTCACTAGTGGATCTGCAGGATGAGCATGGAGATACGGCGTTGAACATTGCTGCAAGGGTCGGAAATCGGAGTCTTGTGAGGACATTATTGGACGTTAACGCAAATCGAACGTTACCCAACAAGCTCGGACTGCGGCCTGGCGACTTTGGCGTTGAGACAGAGGTATACTTTAGCTTCAAGGACGTTGACTTCGATGCTGACACTATTCTAGGAACTAAGCGGAGGATCAAAGGCTGAGGACATTCTCTCGTCGTTACGCAGTGGTCCTCCAGCACCTGTGCAAAAGAGTCAAGACGTTATTGCGGGTATATCCAGCTGTTCGTCTCATTTCATCCAACCTAGCTCACCGCAGACTAGACATGACTTCGATGATCCAAAACCTCAGCACCGATTTCCAAGCCGAGCTCAAAGCAAAACAGGATGCCCTTGATGTAACCCAAGCCCATCTCCGCGCCGCAACGCGCGAACTCTCTGATAAGCGCAAGCAAATTCAAACCTGGCAATCCCGTTGCGCGGAACTGGACCAGATAAATCAACGTGTCCGAAATGTCGAAAAGGCACTCTCTGACGAGGACCAATTTGACTGGACGGGACGTACGGATTTGAACGGGAAAGATGCAAGAGAGACAGCGGGCCCGGCATTTCAGTATCGAGGTGTTGGATCTACTATGATTGGTATAGGGGGTGCGGTGGATATTTCGGTCAACGTTGATTCGGAGCCACCGATGCCCGGTGGCGGAGGGGATACTATTGCGACTTTAGTGAGGTTGAGGAGGATGAAGATTTGGCATCAGAGAATGGAAGATTTAGTTAAGGCCAGGCTTGCGAGTTTGCAAGGTGCGAGCGCGGAAAAGGAGTATCAGTGTAAGAAAATCGTGGCACTTTGTACTGGTATACCCATTGATAAAGTTGAGGATGTGAGCTGCATTTTGCCCCTCAGCTTAGTCATTGCGCTAATTTCTCTTTTAGATGCTTGAGAATCTCGTGGTTGCAGTGGAAAGTGAGTCCCAGATTGTGGATATCGGTCGGGTATCAGGCTTCATGCAAAAGGTGGGTCCTTCCAAGGAATGCTCGGGTGTCTAGTGTTTCATGGTCGACTGCTACAGGTTCGAGACGGTGTCATTTAAGGACACCTTCGTGTACAGTATTTGTACAGCTTTCGGCGCTGTGTTAGCATTACTCATCTTATTGATTATATGACGGAACGGCACACGGCAATTTGTAGCTCGGATGTCATTTAGTTTAATCGACAGTTGGTAGAAAAGAGAAGCAATGAACAAACTGAGTGGCTTCAACAAAAGGGTACGACACTGCAGTGGGCACCACACCTGTGCGAGATAGCTCCTGGTCAGAAACATGGAGTGCTGTGCGTAGCTACCGACCTGTATTGGCAATCTATGAAGTGGTCGGAGCAGAGGGAAGCCCCGAAGCCGAGAATAAATGACCGCACCCCCGACTTCCTAATCTGGGGTGCCTGGAAATACCCACAATCAACAAAAATTATCCACCGACCAACACCCACAATGAGTCGCGGAAGAGGTAGCTTTCGCGGAGGTATGCTTCCTCATCCTTTCATAGGGTCGTGCTGCTCACAATGAACAGGCCGCGGAGGCTTCCAGCAACGCGATGCTGGTCCCCCAGATGAAGTCCTAGGTGCGTTTCCTTCAAATCAAACTTCAAATCGAATGAACCTCATTTTAACGTGTCAAACTCACATTAGAAATGGGCACCTTCATGCACGCCGTCGAAGACGAAATGTTATGTTCATCAACAATGCCAGACAAAGTCCCATACTTCAATGCCCCAATCTACCTCCAAAACAAATCCGTGATTGGCAAAGTCGATGAAATTCTCGGGCCTATCAACGAGGTTTATTTTTCTATCAAGATGGGTGAAGGCATGGTCGCTAGCAGCTTCAAAAAGGGAGATAAAGTGTACATTGGGGGTGATAAACTGCTACCCATAGAACGGTTCTTGCCAAAACCAAAAGTCGCTGGTGGTACGTGGCTGTATTTGTCTTTTCTCACTCGTTTGTTGCTGATGCTATCGTCCCCTTGTTAGGTGTCACAAGTATGGAATTGGTCTTCTTTTTTATAGACTGTTGCCTGATTTTGATCCCTCAGAACGTGGTCGTGGGCGAGGTGCCACGGGTGCAAGAGGTGGTGCAAGAGGTGGACGCGGAGGTGGATTCCAACGTGGTGGAGGCCGAGGAGGACCACCAGGACGAGGTGGATTTAGAGGCGGGCCGCCGGGAAGGGGCCGTGGTGGAGGAGGGGGCAGAGGCGCTGGTGGTTTCCGTGGCGGTGGAGGCGGTCGCGGTCGCGGTGGCTTCAGAGGCTCATAGCGATGGCACCTGCATTGCTTTATTTTTTTGTGTACATTTACTTCCCGAATCACATCATAATTGTATAGGTAAGTATATGGCCGTTCATCAAGCGAGTGAGTGAAAAGATGGACTTTGCTGTTTCGAGAAGCCATCGTATCTTGTACATCTAATCTATCATCACCACCTTGACGCCAGCGAGAACAAAACACGAAATCAAAGAAAAACCGCAACTAAACGTCAGGAGCATACAGCTGGAAGTTACGGTTATAAGTTCCCGATGCAACCATCCCCCCATCGCTCGAGATATCCACTGACATAACCTTCCCAGCATCCGTCGTAAGCGTACGCAATAGCTGCCAATCATCCGCACTCCAAAGCTTCACGAGCCCATCGTAGCCAGAGCTGGCAAAGAACAATCCAGAGCGATACCGCCACTCTTCTGGCGTGTATCCTTTCGTTGTAGTGTCTGGTTCTTGATCTTGGTTCTGGGATTTTTCAGACTCGGGTGTATCGCGAGGTTTGTTGTCTTCGTCCACACCGTTCATTTCTGTGTCTTCGTCTTTGGTTCTGGTGAGGGGTTTGTAGAAGAGGTCGTTCGCGTGGAAGAAGCGGATGTCGGAGACGTTTGATAGGTGCGCGGGGATCGTGTAGAGTGCTTTGAGAGAGCGAATGTCCCAGAGACGGATCGTGTCATCGCCTGCGCCAGTGGCGACTTGATATCTAGTTGCAGACAAGCAAATAAGTGATTGGGAGTGGAGACCCGAAGACATAAAGAGGACGAACCCATTTGGAGAAAATGCAATCGAATAGATGGCTTGAACATGCCCATCGAGGACCATGGCTGTCCTGCCTGTACGTAGATCCCAAACTCGTCCGACGGCGTCGAGACCGCTGTTGTGGAACAAAGTCAGTTACCATTAGTATGACAGCCAGAGCCGATACCAACCCGGAAACAATCAAAGCGCCATCGTTTTGAAACTCGATAGCAAACACTTCCTTGGAATGTCCTTCCTGAAGAAGCAGCTCTTTTGAGGTATTGACGTCCCATAGACGCCAAGTAGTATCGAAACTGGCACTGGCGACATAATCGCCGGATGGATGGAAGGCGACACGACACACTCGGTCTTGATGGCCTTTGAGGACTGAAAGGGGTTGGTCGCTGAGGGGATATGTAAATTGATAAGTTCGTCTGGCGTTGGCCAGTGACTCACCTATTCATGGACCAGAGGTTAACATTACCCTCGCCTGCCCCACTTACGAGATTGACGACATCGGGACCTTGGGATAGTGTGGCTTGGGGATGCCATGCGACACCACTGACTTTGTCGCTATGCCCTAGAATGCCGTCAATCGAAAATCTTGCGGGAAATGCAGTAGCCTACCTCTTAAAGAGCGTATTTCTGTACAAGCTGGGACATTCCAGAGCTTGACTGTCCCTGACCAACTGCCAGTCGCAAGAATTTCGTTGTTTGGTGCAAAACGGACTTGCGCAATAGGTCGCTCATCACCAATCTGAGAACCAAGGTTGGAGAATTTCTATGTACGGAGTCAGCTTCGAGAAACCGAGACTGTTGAGTCATGAATCCCAACCTTGACTTCGTTGAACACTTTCTTTCTGATGTCAATAATTCGACCCAGCTCCATTCTATGGTCCAAGCGCTGTTGTGCGAGTCGTCTTTGAGCTCTGTAGATAAAGCAAACCGAAAACAACCGTAAGTACCTTGCTTGCACTTGACCTAATGAATCCAACCTAGGCAACGAGAACTCTGCTATCTTCCTGCGAGCCTCCAACAGCTCCAAGGATCCAGGCGTGTAGAATTCTTCCTCCTGCAAGAACGTCAGCGCAAGTAGGGATCATGAAGGCGGGGGAACGCGGACATTTTCACTCTCCTCATCTGACGGCTCCGATTCGATTGCCATGGCATCTTCTCCGCGCGCCGCATTGATTTGAGATAAAACGTATATGAGGCGATCCCTACGATCAGCGGCCTGGTATAACACTCAGCGAAGTCAACGAAAGAATCAGACAAGAACGTACACGTTCACCGAACAGCGTTATGGGTTCTCCGATTTCCCTCAGCCGTGCCTTAACGCGATTATCATCTGTTGGTACCGCTAGGGCACGCGCCTTCTTCTTTCGTTCCAGCTCATCGAGGATGACCTTATTTTCTAGTCTGGCGCGTTCCGAGCCGAGGTAGTCGCCATCGTCCATGAGGGTGTCAAGGGTTAGTTCAGGCATGGCTGCGTGATAGGTGTATGGGGCAATGGAGGTGGAATATACTGCCCGGGAGACGCGACGAGTAAGTACGAGTGAGTACGAGGTAGTGGAGGTAAGAGGATGGAAGGAATGAATAAATGTAAATGCAAGTCACGGGAGATGGATGCGTGGGGAGACAAGACACATGTCCAGCTTTTTCATTTCTGTAACCATCAACTTCAACAACCACCTCATTCCGACCATGTACAACAACCAACCAGGCTCTTCAATCCTACCCCACAACCATGCACAACGTCCCGAGCAACCTACCAATATCAACCGTCCAGACGATTGTATGCTCTCCCAGTACTTACCTCTAGACTGTTCGGTTGACACCCAGTAAAATCTTAGATGTCTACTTTGAACGGTCGACAAAGGACTTTAGTAATGACGCTGTTGCTCGATCCACTGCTGCCAAGCTCAAGCTAGAGTCCTTCTACAAGGTCGCTGTTGACTCGGCAATTGAACGCAATGCACGGTGCGTCCACCTGCCATCCCTATGACTCTCGAACCTGATGATCGGCCATATAGACGGATAGAACTCGAGACGAAACTTGTGCAACTCCATACACCCGAAGCAAAGGAGCGCGAAATCCGTAAATATACCAAATCCGAGTCTCAGCAACTGCGTCTCCGGAGAACGAAGATCAAACTGTCTGATTTCCGCACCGTTAAAGTCATAGGAAAGGGTGCCTTTGGTGAGGTGAGGGAACCTCAATTCAGGCACTGCAACCAAGTTCCAATGCGCCTCTGTCACAGGTCCGTTTAGTACAGAAGGTCGATACAGGAAAAGTGTACGCTATGAAGAGCTTGCAAAAGGCCGAAATGTTGAAGCGAGATCAGGTGGGTATTATTATTTTTGCTTTCAAGGGACTTTTTTACTATCCTCCTTTTCAGTTGGCGCATGTCCGCGCCGAACGAGATGTCCTCGCAGAATCCACATCCCCATGGGTCGTCCAGCTATTCTATTCATTCCAGGACCCTCTCTACCTCTATCTCATTATGGAGTTCCTTCCAGGAGGTGACCTGATGACTATGCTCATGAAATACGATGTGTTCTCAGAAGACGTTACTCGCTTCTACATGGCCGAATGTATTCTCGCTATTGAGGCCGTCCACAACCTTGGTTATATCCACCGGTACGCTTAATCATCCATCCCCTTCCATGACTACTCATCAATCATCAACATAGCGACATCAAACCCGACAACGTTCTCATTGACAGAAATGGACACCTCAAGCTATCCGATTTTGGCTTGTCTACGGGACTGCACAAGGGTTCTGATCCAGAATACTATAAACGGTATATCGAACAGGAGAAAGGCCGGGATCCACAACGTAACAGTGTGCAAGTAAATCCAATCAACCTCACGATGAGTCGAGAACAAATCGCGACCTGGAAAGCCAACCGTAGAAAACTTGTGAGTTTTTGTACGATCTCCAGTGTATGTTGACTGATCAGTTTTGCCAAGGCCTACTCCACTGTTGGGACACCAGATTATGTACGTCCTCACTCAACTTTAGGGTCTTCCATACTGATCTATCTATTCTTACTCTCAGATTGCTCCTGAAGTCTTCATGATGAAAGGTTATGGGAAAGAATGCGACTGGTGGTCATTAGGCGCAATTTTCTTCGAGTGTCTCGTCGGATATGCACCTTTCTGCTCTGACAACCCAGGAGACACCTATAAGAAGATTATCGACTGGCCCAACTACCTTTACTTCCCCGAAGAAGTCTACATTTCAAGGGAAGGAGAAGATCTGATTCGAAGGTACACCCTACTTCTTTCCAATCATATTGGTGCTTGAGGCTAATTTTGATCATCTACTGCTAAGCATGATGACATGGGCGGAATCCCGGTTGAATGTGAACCAAATCAAAGCTC
Organism: Podaxis carcinomalis; assembly: GCA_018524395.1. Classification (NCBI taxonomy): domain Eukaryota; kingdom Fungi; phylum Basidiomycota; class Agaricomycetes; order Agaricales; family Agaricaceae; genus Podaxis; species Podaxis carcinomalis. Next base: position 22,816 of record JAEUWJ010000647.1, on the reverse strand, counting down.
ATCCATTTTTCTACGGTGCAGATTGGGGCTCTCTCCGTCAAATCGAACCTCCATTTGTCCCACGCCTACAATCCATCACGGATACATCCTACTTCCCAACAGATGACCTGGGTAACATGCCTGACCATCTTGAGAAAGTGGAGGGCGTTGGGGCTGAGAAGGATCTGGCTTTCTTGGGGTTCGTATTTCTCTTCTGTCCCATCTTATCACTGACAATGACTTCTTGCGTTCAGCTTCACCTTCAAGCGCTTCACTGGCGGTAATCAACCTTAAAATGTGCGGTTTAATACCTGTTGACGATGATGCACTATGATGGGTCACGAATCCAGAGCAATTAAGTATAGTTTTCGAAATTTCGGGATTTCTTTTCTGTTACTTTTCGCTACTGTTACTGCTGTTCGCTAATCGTAAATTGGACCTGGTAGAAGAATACAACCTGATATTACTGCAGTCACCGGAAAACTCGCACCGACAGACACGACTTCGACGCAGAAATGTTCGAAATCTTATCGTTGTGAGGAAGGCAAATGCAAGAGAAAGGATGTGCGGACCGGGCCGGGCCGGAAGAAGGCCCCTATCTGGGAAAATGCTCGACCTGTGACCTTCCCCTCAGGCTGCGGACACGGGGAAAACACAAAATCTGTCATGCGGTTTCGACATCGTTCTTTGTCGAACCTGACAGATTGGTAATAAATCCACAGTTTCAATCATCTAAGCGGTAAACATCGTCCCAAGACATCCTCCAGACCCACGAAAGCAATCAAAACCTCTTGACTTAACACAAAGACCTCGACTATGGCAACTGCAGCGGTGGATGCGGGCAATGCCGAGATCTACAACCCCCGGAAGATCCTGGACCACCCTGACTTCAGGGTTTTGCAGGCAGGAGAGAAACCAAAACCAGGTGCTAATATTGCGGCGTTTTACAACCCGCAGCATGAGATTCATCTAGTGGAGAAGCCGAGACCAAAACCTGGACCCGGGCAAGTGCTGTTGCATGTGCGCGCCACAGGGATTTGTGGGTGAGTTGTGTACTTAACCTTCCTGCGCTGATCGCAGTCCGATCATATGTTACATTGTATAGGAGCGACGTTCATTTCTGGAAACATGGGCGGATTGGGGACTCGATGGTGGTTTCTGATGAAGTGAGTAGCATTTCGCACGCCAGTAATCAATCTACATTTTAGCTGAGATGGGGACCCTCGGCTGCGTAGTGCGGGTCTGGACATGAAAGCGCTGGTGAAGTTGTTGAGGTTGGCGAGGGTGTCACGCAATGGAAGCCAGGTGCGCAGTATACGTCTAAGGCTGTTTGACAAGAGACTCATACGCCACTACACAGGTGACAGAGTCGCGATAGAGGCAGGTGTCCCATGTTCCAAGCCATCTTGTGATGCATGTCGGACAGGGAGATACAATGGATGTCCCGACGTCGTATTTTTCTCTACCCCGCCTTTCCACGGTGCGTCTTAACGCAGTGTTACACGAACATTCAACTAACTATATCACCTAAACTTCCAGGCACTCTAACAAGGTGGCATTTGCACCCCGCAGAATGGCTACACCGCCTCCCAGATAACGTCTCTTTCGAGGAAGGCTCTCTCTGCGAACCACTGGCAGTCGCCTTAGCAGGAATCGAACGCTCAGGCCTGCGCCTCGGTGATCCGACTCTTATCTGGTACATCTTATTCCTTCACCTCCCACAGTTCATAATACTTATGCATGTACAAGTGGTGCCGGTCCCATTGGTCTGGTCACCCTCCTTTCTGCCCGCGCTGCAGGAGCTGAGCCTATCGTGATAACCGATCTATTCCAGTCTCGTCTTGACTTTGCCAAAAAGCTGGTCCCAGGAGTACGTACGGTCCTAATTAAAAAAGGTACGACGCCGAAGGAACAGGCGGAGGAGATTAAACAAGCCGCTGGAGGACCGGTGAAGGTTACATTAGAGTGCACTGGTGTGGAGAGTAGTATCCACGCGGGTGTCTATGTGCGTACACCTTTGTTCTCCTTCTGATCGTCTGTGCCAAATTGACAACTAACTGTTGGTCCGGCCGCATAGTCCACACAGTTTGGTGGGAAGATGTTCATTATTGGCGTTGGGAAGAACGAACAAGTGGTACGTAGCTTTCTGATGACGGAATGTATGAGCAAAGATCCTGACATAGAACTACTAAAGTTCCCGTTCATGCATCTCAGCGCCAACGAAATAGATGTCAGCCTCCAGTATCGCTATGCCAACCAGTATCCCAAGGCAATCCGCCTCATCTCTGCAGGTTTGATCAACGTCAAACCACTCGTCACTCATCGTTTCGCACTTGAAGATGCCATCGATGCATTCCATGTTGCAGCTGACCCGTCACAAGGAGCAATTAAAGTTCAGATTCAAGATTGAGAGAAGGAAAGGAATGTTTTTATTGTATTTCTGTTATTTGTATATCACTACCGCCGTGTCATGTTTTCAAAGGAGACGAAATTGAACTGTCTATAGTTATGTCTGCGTAAAACCACGCCATCATAGTAAGAAGACGCAAGATCGGAAATCCTGCATATGCATACGCATGATTATAGCTACAGTACTTATCATACGTGCCTCTCCTGGAAGAGGGCCAAAAAAGTATACATACAACCCACAAACCAAGACCGCGAATGAGAGGAACGAAGTGAAGAAAGGTAAATAATAATAATCACCCACACAAGTACCTCGCAAGACCCCAAAGAAACCTAGAGTCAATCCACTACTGACGGCGACGATTGATTACCAACGACGACCAGGACTTCCTCCCGCATCATCATTCCTTTGTTTCCTAGGCCAGCCAGAATCAACAGGTCGGTGCGATGCACTTCCTCCACCACCGCGATGCTTACCCCGGCCCCCACCTCGATGGTGCGGGTGCCTACCGTCTCGACCTCCGCCACCAGCTCCACCGCGCCAACCGCCACCTCGTTCCCGATCTCGATCACCACCTCTTCCACCAACGTGGTGTCCGTGAGGGGGCGGATATGAGTCTCGACGATCATGATCGATTGGACCATGATGTGGCGGCGGATGTGAGGGTGCCCGTCCATGAGGTGGAGGTGGGTGCCCGTAAGTCGAAGGGGGAGGGTACCCTCCCGGAGGTTGGGCAGGAACTGACGAAAAAGAGAAACCCGGCCATTGATGTGGGAGAGGTGGTGGTGCGCTCTGTGGAGGTTGCCCTGGTACTGAAGCTGGTTGAGGACCACTGGGAGGGCCACCACCCGGGGTTGGAATATTAATTGGGACTGGAAGGTTCGTAGACGCCAGCGTCCGCAGCACATTTTGTATTTGCTCTGGTGTCAGTGACGCCACCTCTGCTGCAAGTGCAGCTGTGTCAATTTGCGAAGGTAAGGCGGGTGGTGGTGGTGGTGGTGCTGCCGACGCTGTTCCAGGAGGAGAAATGCTAGGAGCAGGTGGCGGAGCAGGTGGCGAATGCGATGCAGAGGCTGCAAGCTGGGGTAGGAACATGGATAGGTTTGGAGGCGGGGCCGAAGGCGTCGCTGTTGCTGAAGGTGGGATGGTTACTGGGGTGCTTGAGGAATGCTGGGGTGGTTGAGGCGGTGGATTGTCGAGTTTGCCTTTGCCGAGAATCCATATACCAATCATATAGTCTGCTTTTCGAGATTTTGGCATCTTGAGTTCATCCAAAAGTTCAATGTACTCTGGTAATGGTTCACTCGATAGGAGGGGTATGAGATAGAGTTCGCGTCCGGGAGACCATTCCTTTGGTCGTTGACCCCAAGGGAAAATGAGTCCATGGCGACTAGAAGAGAATCCAGTCAGAGACATCATCGTAACAAATCCAGAACTTAACTTACTCTCTGGACTTGAGGTAATCAGTCAAAGCATTGAAATCAGTCTTCGAATCTTCAGTCACAGGCGAAAACGCGACCGCGATCAACTCCTTCGCTGGATTCAGCCTGACCTGCGTCAGAAACTCCGATGAACTTTGGGTCGGCACCCTTCCATCAATCCTCATATCCTCCGAAGGGAACAGGGTCTTCCACCACATGGACTGATGGCCAAGCGTCCGTCCACCGATCTGTCGGGCGAAGACCGTCGTTGACTGAGGTGCAGCCGTGTCAAGCGGCATGTGGATCTAAAATAGAACAGTCAGTCGGTCGGTACCTATTTAACAGCATATCACAACAAAAAGGCTGAGTCAGAACGTACCTTGCCAGTCCAACAGGGCTGCGTCGCCTCAAATACGACTTCCGGATCCTGGTTGACAGCGGGTTCAGCAGGCACAGATCCGGCAGCAGCGGAACGATCCACGACGTCCTCATCCTTCTCTTCCAAGAACATATCGAAGTCATCATCGTTAGCGACTTCCATGGGTTCGGGCTCCATGACCAAGGTCTTTATCCCCTCTCCTGGTCCACCACTAGACGTGTCTTTGTCCGCATCCGTGCCCGAGGTGGGGTGAGGGGGGGATTTGGGTGTCCGGGACATATCATCATCCTTTGGCCCACTCCAGAGCGAGTTAAGGTCAAATGAGAGCCCGCGCTGTCGTGTGGCAGAGAACGGCGAAACTCCAACCGGTGCCATCGGACTCGTTGGCAAAGTAGAAAGTTGGCCCAACCCAGTAACCGTGTGGTGTGCCTCAGGAGGTTTATCAGACGCATTATCATTCGACTCAATAGGCTGCTCGAGTGGCGAGGTTGCAGCAATGGCGGAGTCCGAGTTTCCTTCAGTAGCACCGGTATCTGCACTAGGACCAGTGTTGGCAGCACCACCTCCTTCCTGTTCAGTTCCATCTTCATCAATATTAATCAAGTCTGCCAAATTCAACTCGGGCTCCGGAGCGGCCATGACCACGTCTGAAACCGTATGTGTGAACAAAGGCCGCATTGACGAACTGAGAATGTCATCATTGCCTTGATGTTGATGTTGCTGCAGCACGTGCGAGGGTACAGGCGGCGGAGCGCCCCACGCAGCAGCACTGGCATCCGTTACAGGACTGTGACTGGGCACGACAGGTGATTCCGGAGGAACACTCAATGACTGCGCCCGCTGTCTCTGTTTCTCAACGGCCTTCAACCTTTCTCTGCGTTCTCTCTCCCTCCGTTCCTCCTCCTCTTGCTCTCTTTCTCTCTGCCTTTCGATTTCGCGTGCCCGTGCAAGTTCACCATTGACGTCTTCAATGTCTTGTAGGCCCTTATGTGTGATCTTCGCCCGCGGCACAACGGGCTTTTGAAGGATAGTTTGCTCCAATGATTCTTTCTCTGCGATCTTGATGTGTTGTTTCGTTTCTTCATCTGCGAGGTCCGTGGAGGACATGAGCGAGATTTCCTTTGGTGTGATTGCACCTGTCGTGATCCGTTGATGGATGACGACCCGATCGGGTTTGCTCAGGTTAAACTGGATCGTGCGGAAACGATCCCTGGTTGAATAAGTCAGGGTTGGTCTTAGAGCTCGTGGATACCAAGGATGAAAGACTTACTTGTACTTTGCACCAGCATGTGGCGCGCCACTCTTGTCCGGCTCCGAGTAGATATCAAACATACACTGCTCAAGTTCAGCAGTGAATTGCTTGCTTTCGTTCATCAAAGCCTCCTTCTCCTCCTCTGTCATCTCTTCGAGCTTCTTCGGCACAATCACCTCGACTGACTTCTTTTCTCCATTCAATTCTTGCCCTTCGCCTTCACCCTCCGTCTTCATGATCGTTTTATCTTCCCGAACGTGAGGGTATCTGAAGAATACATCCCGGAACACATCTTCTAGCTTTCCAAGACAGTACTTTCGCACAGGGTCCTCGGTGGTAGTGTCCGGTTTCTTGCGTTTGTTCGGAGGTTGAGTCTCCGCGGTACTTTGTTTGCGTTTGAGGCGCGATTTGGCGGAAGATACGACAGGGGAAACAGGCGTCCGCGACCGCGACACTCTCTGTCTAGTTCTTCGTTTAGTTCTGGTGGCTTCCTCATCTGATGCGAAGTCGGATTCGGAGCCTGATGAAGGTATCTGACGTAGACGGCGCTGAAAACACAACAAGAAACGTGAGTAACAGGATTTCTTGGGGTAAGTGATTGGGAATTACCTTTCCCTTCTGCGCGTCCTTGCTTTTCTCCTTCTCCGCAACATACTCGTCTCCACTCTCGTCACCATCTGATTCCTCGGAACTAGACGGCGGTGGAGGAGGTGGAGGAGGCAGAGACTTGGTCGTCACTGTTATAGTCGGTTTCTTCGATTTGGCAGTTTTGGGAACGAGGGTCTCCACATCGCTGCCACAATCCTCGAGCGCCTCGGGACCTTCCCAGATCACTATAAAAACACAAACAAAAAAAGATCAGTCAGCAATCTATGACGCCGAGGGGGGTTAAAATGGAAAGTAGGAATAAAAGATCGTACATGGTACAGTACGGAGAAGCAGCAATTTCTCTAAAGTGCAACTTTCGCCATTTTACAATGTGTTGCTCAGAATAGAGTTAACTACTCAGGTGTAAAGAAACCAACTGGCACAGCACGAGGATCTCTCATGCGGTGTAGGCGAGAGTGCCCGGGCGCTAAAAAAGCGCAGCAGCAACATGTGCCTGTCTACCCTCCAACCACGGATGCAGGCGTGGAAAGGGCATTGCGAAGGGCAAATTAGATACCACAATATACGTAGCTCAGGCTGATACGCAAGACGCAGAGTCTACCCTTGACTCTCCCATCGCTATACTGACAGGGAGTATGGATGACAAATGGCGAAAGTTACACAGGCACGAATGTCGCGAATATGACAACAGACTGGAATTCTTTTGGGTTGAAATTGCTTTTTCTCTCTGGGTACTGGACATACGGTACGACGCGAGAGGGTAGAAGGGCGTGTGTTGTGTACTCACTAGCTGTTTTGCGGCCGGTAGATTGAGTACAGGAAGGGCATATATATACATCTGTTGGGGAGGAAGAGAGACAATGTATTAGGAATGGTGATCCAGTTGCGAGGTGAGACATGACTCACTTATTTCCTCTGCTTCGCGTTCGCTCAAGTCGACGCAGATGAAGTGAAACCTATGGTTTTTGAGTTAGCAGTGGAGCGGGGCTGCACGGGCACGCGACACGTACCATACTTTGCACTCTGCACAACGGATCATGGGCGAGCCATCGTCCCCTCTGCTGCATACACAATACACCACCTTTGAAGCTTTCGATTTTGGTTTCTTGGCTGTAGAAGGTCGAGTAGATAGAGTCTTGACATTCTCCTTCTCCGATGGATCGGTACTATGTTGCTCCTGTTTGACGGAAGGCGTGGTTGCACTGGATTTGCGAGTAGACTGGGTCTTGGTCTTTGGTGTCGGATGTAGTGGAGTCTGGGGTGCTGAGGACGACGCGGCGGCTGCAGCGGCAGCGGCAGCTCTTGTGCGTGCGCGGGTGCTCATTCCAGGGATCCTGTGATCAGTTCTGGCAGAGAAAAGCTGTTATCAGAAGTGCAGCCTTGCAATGTGTCGAGGAAAATCCTGAATAATCGAGGATTGCTGACTAACCCTCGGTGCGTAAACTTGGGCTCTAGTTTCCCATCACGTGTGTGAGCGTGGAGGTAGCGTGGGAATCTCATATGGTTGGACCAGTCCATGAACGGTGGACCAGACCCTATGCAAGGAAGCATGTCGCCCCCCGGTCGCCGCCTCACCCGCCATATGCACGCAAGTCCTATGATTCACCCTCTGATCAATTTGTCTGGCAGTCTTCTGGCGATATCAGAAGCAGGGCAAGGAGGCTTCTACGGAAGATATTTCGAGAACCGCCGTCTTCACGGGATGACGCTTTAGACGCATCATATCACTCGATGAGGCAGTGTGCGATTTACGGTTGCCGCCGATACGGAAGCTTATTATTTCCGGGAATAATCATGATCATCAGAGCTTGGTATGCGACAATCCTATCGCTAAAGCCTGCGAAGTGCTTCGCGGGCGTTCAATAGAGCTCGTGGGTTGATATATGGCCACAGGGCCCTAGTTACGATCGAGGATAGTATGAAAAGTAGGTAGAATTGGAGATCAAACAGAGGTACACACGGTGGTGGTGGGTGATACCTGGCTGACCGAGGCGTACGTTTTTGTGACGTGTATTTCTCCTTGGGGTAACATGAGGAAGAACGAATATAGGTGACGGTGTGACCCAGGCGGTGGGTTGGGTGTTCCCAAACGGGAGATGGCCGTGGAGATGAAGACCGAGTGAAAAGGGTGTGGGGTGTGGGATAGGGGGCTAGGGAAGCTGCGAAAACGGCGACCTTCCGGCACGGACTGAGTGTGTTGCTTGTAAGAACGGTAAGTTTCGGCAAGTGGGGAAATCAATGACAGACATTGCAACTTTGGCGGAACATATGTTTTGAATTATACTGTATGTTCGTCTCGTTGCTCTCATAAGATTACAACACCCTCTGTCTCTCCGCCTGCCTCGCGTTCAACCCTGCGCGCCTCCCCTCCGCCTAGATGTTATCTGGCCCCCTCTCCACCAACATCCAGCCCAAGGTGGTTCACTTCTCCAAGCTATAGGTGTATCCTGTATTTCTGACCGAAACAACTGTTCGGCTAAAGTATGTCCTATTTTCCCATCTCTCTTCCGTGACGGTTTCCAATCCCTATGCTTCTGCGATCATACACGCGGGCTTTCATTGACTCTTCTCTTCTCTCCCAGCTCCTTCCTGCCTCCCTTTGTTCAACGCCGCTTTGGACTGAGCCTGCCGGCTATCGTCTATGGCAGCAGCCTCTGCTGTTCTCCCATCCTCCAAGGCACCCCCTTCTTCTCCTCTCAACATGGCTTCTCATCAACGTATCAATACCAACATAATTCCTTCCATGGCATCATCATCTCGTTCTCCACCACGCACAACTGCGTCACCCCCGCTCGTTCAGGATACTTCTCCGAAGCCTTTCAACCGACTTGCTGCTATCGGCCAGAGCATCCGCACTGTAGCGCGGTCCAAGAAGGCACCTGCTCCCGAGGTTGATGAGTTTGCTACCATTACTGCAAAGACCGGGAAGGGAAAAGGAAAGGAGAAGGTTGCCGAGCAGGAAGTGCCCAAGGAAAAGGACAAAACGAATGTGTTCGGGAAATTAGGCTCCAAGGTTACCTTTCGTCGTACCCGCAGAGAATCCCTCACGTCTTCTCCTTTGCCCCAGCCTCAGGATGCATCGTCAGCGTCCACAGAGAGCAAGGAAAGAGTCGCTGGAACTACCAGCTATCTTACGCCTTCTTTAAGATTGGCATCGTTATCTTCACCTGCACTCCATCTGTCATCACAGGCTCTCCCATCACCAAAGTCACAACCCTCTGTTCCTGCTTCTTCTAGTGTAACGGCTCTGGTGTCCCCCACGCGGGAACGCACAAGGCGAACAAGCTTCCAGCCACAACACATGGAAATCAGTAACCCCATTCCTCTCTCCAAACGGGAACGACACCCAGTCGGACCCTCACGCGAGTTCTCTACTCGCCATCGTTCAACGAAATCCCACCCGCTCGACCTCCCAGCCTCTGCATCTGTTCCCAACACTCCACACAGAAATCCCTCTTCCCGTGATACTCAGAGCCCACGTCCATCCACTGACATGGAGAGTCCTCCTGATACCCCAACTCCAACCCCTTCCCATCGAGACAGAGTCGTCCGCACACCATCCATACGTCCCACTGCCGCCCATCCGGAAAATTCCAGTCCTCGAAACGCCCGTCCCATTAGCCCACTTAGAGCCCGTTCCCCGCCACATCCTCGTGTTGTAACTCCAACGAATAGGGGTTTGGTGTCAAGTTCAGTTACCCATCTGCGTGCTTCAAGTCCATCGCCACCTCCTCGAAGGCCTTCTATCGATGCTCCCCGCCGGCCCTCTATTGATTCCCCACGTCGACCATCGGTCGATTCGCCACGTAGGGTCTCCGGGGAGACCCCGCGCCAGTCTTCGCGAGACTCGCCAGTGGACCACCGTACAGAATCTCCGACGCCTGTTCGGCCCCGCCCTACGTCCCCTGGTCAAAGATCCTATGCCCAAAATCGACATTACAATATTTCTTCAGCATCTCTAATGTCACCCTACAACCCTGAGAACCGTGAACAGCTTCGGAAAGCGACGTCGATGCTTTGCAAGGAGATGGTCAGACCGCCACCTCATATGGGCAAATCTGAGCAGGCATCACGAGATTGGGAAGAAGTTGAGATGCGGTTACATCCTCTGTCGAGGTTGGAGCGGGTTTGGGGAATGAGTAGCATAAGCTCTGCGAGCAACCTAAATGTGTCGGCCTCTGGGATGGGCTCTAGTGGGCTGAGCGCAGCGGGAGAGGAGAGGGAGAGACGTGTGTTCTGTGAAGCGTTGCGGGATGGCTTTGTATTATGCCAGTGAGTGATATAAGCCGCTCTCTACCTCCGCCTGCCCCTGTCCGCTGCCCTTCCTGATCATTGAATGCTGACTTCTCTCCACTTTCTAGGCTCGTAAACAAGCTACGCTCAGGAAACATGGTTCGCCCCGACCCTCGAGAAGACGGTGTTGCCAAACAATCTAATGTGACCAAATTCCTGGCTGCGTGCGCTTCTTATGGGCTGCAACACGAGGACCTGTTCCACAGCAATGACTTAATTGAGGGATCGAATGAATCCCTTGCACGCGTCGCGCATACTATCATCACCCTCATCCAGTTTGTCGATACCCCCGCGCCGTCGCGTCTCAAGTGGATCAAACATGCTTCCCCGACTTTGAACCTTTTATCACAATCATCAACAGCATCGTCATCAGCATCAGCCGCAGGGCCGTATATGAAAGGCTCCCTAGGGAGAGCATCGGCATCAACACCTAATCTCATGCCCCTCTCTACATCCCCTACCCCTGCCTCTCCCAGAAAACGGTATAGTCCTCCGGCGGGATTACCGCCTGTTCGTTCGGATAGTTCCGAAGAGGGACACCATGCGACACCGAAAGCTCGCCCAATGCGCAAGTTGGCGAACAATGGGAGTCACATCAATGTCAGTGTTGTTGATCCATCGGATTCAGATATGATGTCCAGTGGGGAAGATGAGGAGGCGGGCCAGGGACAGGAACAGAAGCAGAGAGGGGCAATAGTAGAAGTGAAGCCTGTGCCTGCTCCACCTTTACTTAAACCACCACCCAGGTCCCCTCTCCGCGCACAATCCGTTAAGCGGAATCAGGAACGCCAGTTCGATGACGGAGGTATCTCTGCATGGGCCAAAAGCGCAGCCTCGCCTTCTACCTTGAGCGCCTCTGGATCTCCTCCTGCATCGAGACCTGGTCCCGGTCTCGGACTTGCACGTGTAAATTCCATGGCGGCCGAATCGACTCGCGCGTCGGTCGGTAATGCGTCATTTTTGGATTCACCGGTTGGCGCTAGTCCACCCAGTGAGTATAGCTATGCTCGCCAGTCTGTTGCGTCTACCACAGTGACGGATACGACTGTGATCACTCAAGTGTCGAGTATTCTCGATGATCATCACTACGGCGGCTCTTCTGGAGGTGGAGGAGGGAACAGTAATAAGTTTGGGACGATTAGGACTGTGACGACGGATTTGACGTCGGAGACGCCGTCGATGACGAGGACGGAGGGCATGAATGTTGCGGATGAGTTAGTGAAGAGTGGTGGAGGGAGAGTGACGGAGTCGCCTTTAACGCCGCCTGTGCCTCCCCCGAAGGGGTTAAGGGAGAGGAGGCCGAGTGGAACGCATGCGCAGATGCACGGGCATGCGGTTGACCTGACGAGAGTTGCAGAGGAACCTGACGAGAGTGGGTCATCGGGTGGTCATAGAAGGTACAAGAACAGGGACAGGGATGGAGAAAAGGACCAGAAGGGAAAGGGCAGAGCTGACGGGTCACCGACGAAAGGAGGAAGGGTTGGAGAAGTAGGAAGGGGTGGGAGCACCGAGAAGCCAGCCGATAAGATTCACGCAGTTCATCTTCATAAAGCAAAATGGCCTGACGACTTTATGGACGTTTTTCAACTGCAAATGCAAAATTCGACGGCATCGACATCCTCGCTTGATCCAGAAGAACGACAGAACCGACCTTCATCACCGCCATATCCTATGTCTCTGTCGGTATCTCCGCCAAAAAAGGTGGCGATAGTGGGCTTAGGCGCGGGGAGGCGCCCCGATGGATCGAACGAATCAGTTCCTCTAGCTCCAAGAAGGCCTACGCACCTGTCTAGGCATAGTATAGACACTACGCCTGCTTCTCTGGCATCTGCATCAGCATCAACATTTACATCAGCGTCTACTGCGGGCTTGTTGCCGAAAGAGTCAATACTGAGGAGGGAAGCTAGTCCGGATAGAGTCTTAGGGTCCGGAAATAGAGTCGTGCTCCGGAGGACGAGCACGAACAAGAGCCCGTTGCCGCCCCTATCCTCATCCCGTGCCGGGAGTAGTTTGTCGATGACAAGGAATACGAGTACGCCTGAGCCTGAGGGTGACGGCGATGTAGCAGGGGGAGAGAAGAGGATGAGCGGAGGTAATGGACCAATACCAGTGCCATTCCCGCGTTCAGTTTCTGGAGAACGTTCTGGTACACCCTCCCCTTCGCCCCGGATGGAAGCGTGTATAAGGCTGGCTGGAAATCCTTCGACTTCTGCTGCTTCGAGTTCTATGGATTCTTCAGCGAACGCGAACGCGAACGAGAAGCCGCGTCCGCCCAGGGGCAGATTCCAGAGTGAAATTAATGGTAGTTCAAGGGTGAAGCAGAGGCCGAATTCATATGATGAGCTTGGAGCGAAGCCGTCGAGGGCAAGATTTGAGAGCATGGTAAACTTGGGGAGGGCAGACCCAGCCATGGCGAGTGCGAGTGACTTGATGGTAAGGGATTCGATGGATGGGAGTGCAGTGAGGAAGGCACTCGTGGTTAGAGAGGAGGGAAAGCCCCCAACCCATTTTGTAAGTTCTTCTCTCAGCCCTTGAATACCCCATAGCCCCCCAAAATCCCCAATCTTTTTATATTTGATCGCGTATCGTGGTCCGTTTATCTTTGCATCGGGATGCTGATTGGCTTATTTTTGGTCTTCATTTTCTAGCAATTGGGGAATTGCATCGGGAAAGGCCAGTTTGGAAGTGTGTATAGGGCTCTCAACCTCAATACGGGCCAGATGGTTGCTGTGAAGAGGATTCGGTTGGAGGGGTTGAAGGAAGATGAGATTTCGACGTTGATGAGGGAAGTTGATCTTGTCAAGAGTTTGTCGCATCCAGGGATTGTCAAATATGAGGGTATGGCGCGTGACGAGGATACGTTGAGTATAGTCCTTGAGTAAGCGCCTTTAGCTTTTAATACGTCTTGTTTTAACCCGATCATCCCCTCTCTTGCTTTCAGATATGCCGAGAACGGATCGCTCGCACATACCCTTAAGGCGTTTGGGAAGTTGAACGAGAAGTTGGTGGCTAGCTATGTCGTCAAGATCCTGGAAGGGCTACACTATCTCCACCAGAGTGACGTTGTGCACTGCGATTTGAAGGCTGCCAATATCTTGACCACGAAGAATGGGAACGTCAAACTGTCCGATTTCGGCGTATCTCTCAACCTTCGTGCAATGGAGCGCCAGACCCAGAATGACGTTGCCGGAACTCCGAATTGGATGGCTCCTGAAGTTATCGAACTTAAAGGCGCTTCAACTAAATCCGATATTTGGTCTTTGGGCTGCACGGTTATCGAGTTGATGACTGGGAAACCGCCGTATGCAGAGATTAGTAATAGCATGTCCGGTCAGTTCCTCCGTTCTCTTTGTTCATTGCGACACTAATTTAAGTGGCGAATAGTGATGTTCCGCATTGTAGAAGATGATATGCCCCCGATACCCGAAGGCTGCTCTGAGTTGTTGCAAGAGTTTTTGCGGCAGTGTTTCCATAAAGATCCTTCCAAGAGGCCGAGCGCAGAGCTTTTATGTGAGCATCCATGGTTGAAGAAGAATTGGGTTGCTCTCAAGGTAAGTCTTCGCTCCGTCAGATCAAGTAAGGTTTGGAGCACTAACTCAGTGGGTTTTGTACACAGGATTTAAGACCACAAGACAGCATTCCATTCCTTCGCCGGGTCAGTGCCGACTTGCAGAAGTCGGACATGGTGCGGTACCTAGCGAAGATGGACTTTTCCGATTCGCCGACTAATGCGGAATTCCCGAGGGATATTGCGGCCAGCCCACCGCCGGCTTCGCCCACATCACCCGTTGGTAGACGGACCTCGAACGCCTCTATGCGCCCGCCCCCTCTTGATACTGGATTCTCCCCAAGCGAACATAGCTTTGTTAAGACGACTTTCAGTAAACGTGGGTCACTCTCTACTGACCATTTTCTTCATAAACTGATGTTGTCTCCCAGCTGTAACCTGCCGTGTTTGCCTTGAGAACGTGAAGAAAACTGCAGTTTTGTGCGCTAAATGCAGTTTAATTTCTCATTCCAAGTGCGCGCCGAATGCACCGCCAACCTGTGACCTTCGAACACAACTCCTCACATATGCTTATTACGCGGAACAAGGGAGCCCGTCAAGTCTATATGCGAACCCGTTATTGGATCACCATGATATCCCCCGTGGCCCGGTTGCGTTGTCAGATGTACCCTACGTCGCTCATAATAGCCCTCGTACGAGTGTTGATACCCCACCACCTCCACCCACCCATCACGCCACCAACTCCCACCCTGGCTCTCCGCCGACTGCTTTCAGACTCAAAGCAATGTTTAAACGTTCCCGGTCCAACCTGACTAATGAAGCCACCTCGCCTTCTAGTGCCCCGGCTTCCGAACCTGACCTTTCCAATTCGAGGACAGCGCCGAAAGATGCCCCTGGCGGTACCACTGCTGACAAGACAAAAGACCCGCACTTGGACGAAAGAACGCCAGTGCCACGCAAACGCCAGCCCCCAGTGTTGCGTAAACGGTCGAGAGAACGTCCGCGGTCGTACACGAGCAACAGCACCGGTCTCAGCAGTCTACGAAGTGCCGCGACAGCTGCTGAGAGTATTAATAGCAATGGTCAGCCTGAGAATGGACGCATATCGCAGCTGTCTAATGTGGGCAACACTGGGACCTCGTCTTCGCATGAGCGGAATTCGAGTGGTGGTCATAACAAGGAACGAAGGCAGCCCAAGAAGAAGTCGATTTCAATCCAACCCCCTGCGCCTTCAAATGTGGCGTCAGATACGGAAACAAATGAGCTAACCGAGCTTAGTACGGCTTCATCTGTGCTTCCTGGGTCCTTACCTCCAGATACGAGTCGACGATCGAGAGCGAAACGTGACTCTAAACAATCAGGAAATTGTATTGTACAGTGAATTCCTCCTTTTCTGGCTTTCTCCACTCCTTTCGGTTTTTTCTTTTCATGGATTCAAAACATATTTGGCATTTCATGCACAGTCATCCCCAACGTTTTTCTACCTTTCCAAAACATCAACAGCTCAATTCGGATACTGGTATTTGTATTGTCTATTCGTATTAGTCGACTTCAATAGTGTAATGACACCCTCCTCTCATTCCGTCTCCCCCTTCTACATGTCCCACTCCTTCCCCCATCCTCACGTACATACTGCTTCTGGACTTGTCACACGGACGTTTGACTTGTAAAACCGTTGCCATTAATAGCCCTGTTGATAGTAATGTACCGCCCGTAGCCCATTCTGTGAATACACGTTGCGATTGTTGAGCAAGTAAGATTCCTGAGCCTATAGTACAATTACAAATACGTCTAGAACATAACACCTATAGAATGAGAACGTCTAATTCTTCTCTCTTGAGGTGAAAGCCATTCTGTGGCCCTCGAGAGCATTGTATGCGTCTATGATCTCCTTAAATTCATCACTACCGTTCTTCATGCCAAGGATCTTCTCCACCGTACCTCCAACGCCGTCCGCTTCCTCAACATTCTTCAACTCGACTGCCTGCTCGTCATCATCATTCCTATACATCAGGGCAGCTGCAATACCGAGAGCTATATGCTCTGTGGGCAAACCGTGTCTCTTCGCAAGAAGGAATGGTCCCAAGAGTCGTTCATCTTGGCCCAGCTTGCGAAGAGGCTGGCGCCCGACCCGAGTGACATCATCAACTACATCTGGGTTCTTGTAGCGACTAATGGTTTTCTGGATATAGGCCACCATGCCGTCCTTGTTGAAAGCATGAGGGTATTCTTTCACGAGCGCATGGCCACTTTCCCTCATGGCGTCCTCTACGATAGCGAGGATATCCTTGTCGATGATGGCTTCGCTGATCACCTTGTGATGGAAGATGGCTCCGAGGTAGGCTGTGATCGCGTGGCCACAGTTGAAGATGTAGAGTTTGCGGGCTTGATACGCGGGCAGGTCGTCTGTGAGCATCATCCCTGGTATTGGGGGACTGAGTGACGGGACGAGCCCGGAGCGGTCGACGGATTTGAGGGCATGAATGTCAACGATCCATTCTGTAATTCGAATAGGATTAAAATTAGGTCATGGAATATTTGCGTGAAGTCTTTGACATACCGAAGAATTTGTCAACTCCAACGCTGAGCATCTTCTCCTGTTCGTGTACGGGTTGGGGAACGATTCTGTCGACGGAGCAATTCGCAAAGCCGACGTAACGGTCGGCCCATGCTTGCACCTCTTTATCCAAGTCTTTGTAAACTGCGTCTTTCAGGATGTCGGACGCTCCTTTGCCGTTTTCGCAAGCGATAACGTTCAAAGAGCCGGAATCTTCTTCCTTGCGAAGGGTGATACCTCGAGCGATGATAGGGGCGATGTGGCTGAGGGCTCCAAATCCGACGCTCGTGGTGACGATCTTCATCTCCTTGTCCGCAATGTCCTCTGCAAGGGTCATAATGCCCCCTTTGTCACTGGAGAGGACACCAGAAACACTGTTGACACAAAATGGCCGAGGACGTCGCGGCTCAAGGTAGCTGATGGCGTATGTATGGTCGGTGTTCAGGCGAGATATGACCTTGGGATTGACATCGGCGAAAATGACATGGTACCCAGCCCTGGCTAGGAGCATGCCGATGAATCCAAGGCCAATACTGCCCGCACCAAAATGTACCGCAGTGGGATGGTCAAACCGGGGTGAACCGGACGGCCGAGGCACCTGAGTGTTCGACATTTCAGAAGATGCTATGGGGAAGAATTCAGTATACGGGTAACGATATTTTGGCGGTTGGGAGGACCAAGTATTGGGACATGTTGAGTGGAGAGGAACCATCACTCGGTAGACATCATAGTTGTCGACATAGGAAAGCCAAGGTGTGTTGTGGAGAAGATTGACGCCGTGGTGACTTCTCTGTACTTTTCGAAACTACATCATCGAGCTCCTATTGACACACTCTCGATGACGACTCTTTACTCCTCACTAATCTCCTTCCGGAAATCCGAAATCAATGTCTTTCTGTACCTGGGTGATCCACTGCTCCAATGACTCTCACCTTCATTCACGTTGCAGTTCCAAATTGCTGAGGCTGAAATGGTTAGGTTACTTTTTTGGTTACTTTTTATGTTACAGCCACTTTACATGTTTGACAGACTACGCATTGCACAGGTGACAGCTAATATACACAATGCTACTTAACAAAGGATGAAAACGAGGATACCGCTGGTAGAGACGCATATCACGAAACGAGTAGATAGATTCCCCAACTTCAAGTGAGTTCGGCAGACATTGCCTTCACCTCGTCGACTACAGCACGGAATTTATTCGCACCCTCCTCTTCAAGGATGTCATAGGACCACCACTCGCGAGGTGCGGTGTCGGTCAGGATATCGGGATCAGGGGTAATTCGTCGAGGCTCCAGCTGCCTTGTGGCTTTGCTATACTTGTAGAAAGCCATTTTAGTGCCGAATGCGGATATGCCGTGCAGGACGGGGATGCGTAAATCGCTGGCAATGTCACGGAACCGTTGGCGCATTTGGACGTCGGCTTCCTCTCGCTTCGAGTTGGACCGGAGATCGTTCGGGTGCTTGATCTCGACGATGAAGACCGGGGAGGTCCCGATGTAGATGAGAAGAAGAACGACGAAATCGACTGCGTCTCGGCCCGCCGATGGAGGGAAGTATTGGGGAACAACCTCAAAGAGCGTGTCAGGGGGAAATAGGGTATTGAGCAAGCGATTCCAGGGCCCATAGAAAGGCTTCTCAGAAACGCTGGAGGCACCGGCAACAAAGAAGGAGCGCATGATCAGCTCGGGCCAAGGTTCAGTATGATCGGCATCTGCCATCCTAGTGCAACCAGTATGAGCAAAACTATGCATTGGGGAAAGATGAGGCCTCGCTTGAGGATATACGAACGAAATTTTTTTAAAAAAAAGCTTTGTAGTAGATGGTCAAAGCGTGGCTCATGGTCAGGGGCACGTGTCCCAAACCTCATGTGAGTGTAGATTGTTGTTGTGTTCTGTGTTTCTATACCGCCACAAGCAAACTAGTCCTAAGACGCGGTCCGGGCCATCAGGTCACGGGCTCGGCAGGTGTGTGTCTACGTAATGTCATGACCTGGTCTAACCCCGTGACCCACAGTCACCTGTCCCGCCCATGTACCATCTCGTAGTCTACGTCTATTTCTCACCTTTGAAGGCCACTTTCGTCTCTTCCGTTTTTCTTGCATCATTCGTACGTAGTTGCTTAGCGATCCCGCGGAATAGTATATAAGTCCCGTAGTTGGTAAGCAGTCTCCAAGTTTGGTATTATCAATCTATATTTTCACCTACGAGGTCTTGCTCCTGACATTATACCAAACTTCCATACTCAATTCTAGTCCCTTGATACTATCTTCGAGTCACAGTCTACATTGAGCTATGCCTGACAACAGGCCTGAATCTTCCCATGCTATGTCTACCAACAAGCCCATGCCTAGAGGCCCAGGTCTGACACAGGGCTCTACAGGAACCCCTCATCATTCCTCCACTAGTGTTTTCTGAGATGGGATCAACCATCTCGTCAAAAGCATTAACACACTTCTACCAGTCTGGGCTACCACTGCTCAGAACCTTAACATGTCGACCACTGCAGTTGCTTCACTTGCCCAGGCTACTGCGGGAGCTACCCTTGAATGCTGTGCTCCGGTGACAGTTCCCCTACCTGAGGAGTATAAGGGTAACAAGGATAGAGCGGAGCCTTTCCTATGAGCATACATACTCTATCTTGCTCAAGTTGGTATAGTTGCAGAGGGGGAGAAAATTGGGATGGCCATTGCCTTGATAAAAGGAGATCCTGCTAGTATCTAGGCTGACACACAGTTGGATCCGATACAGAGAGAGGATGAAGGAGCACTAATGACATGGAAGGACTTCTCTAAAGCATTCATGGCCCAATTCGGAGATCCTAACCCCAAGATGACTGCATAGCACAAGATCTGCTGCCTCATCCAAAAAACAGATATGGTTAAGGGGTATAATGCCAAGTTCAATGCACTCAAGGCTGCTACTCGGTTCAACAAAGAGGCTCTCAAGGATGTTTATCATGCGGGGTTGAACCCCCACATTGTTCATCAGCTCTTTAATTCAGAGGCTTTGCCCTGAACCCTGGCTGATTGGCAAGACTGGGCCAACTACCTTGACAGGCAGGAATGGGAGTACTGAGCTACATATGCCCCTAAGACTCTGCAGGGGGCTAACCAACCAGGTCAAGGTCACCATCTAGCAGCCTCACAACCAACAGTGCCTGAGCTGGCCCAAGGATCAGATACAACAATGGGGAGGCCTCCTGTCATTCTACTGGCAGCTAAGGATCCTAATGCAATGGATATTGACTCCATGGCTCAATGATCCCTACTGACCTGCTACAACTGTTACAAAGTAGGACACATTGCTTGCAACTGCTGTGCACCAAAATGAATCAGGGCAATGACACTTGAAGAAGTGTCAGAGAATGAGAAACGAGAGGTTGTGGCCATGTTAAAAGAACAGGGTTTTTAACTCCCCCACTGGTAGGCCAGCCAAGTGGGATCAAGGATAGTATTGCCAAATCTGTTACTCAGAATATCTCTACTGATTCTAAAATTATTGGTATTACTACATCAAACTCAGCCACAAAAGAAAAGACCCTCAAAGAGCAGTTGGAGAGCAAGCTGGTGATGGGAGCATTAACACTGTCAGTGACCAAAGTCCAAGTAGAGTTGCAATGAACTGATAGCTGAGAGGCTGTAGTGGTCAAGGCTCTCCTAGACTCAGGAGCTACTAGTATGTTCATCGACAGAGCCTTTGCTGAAGAAAAGAGACTCCCCATTGAGAAACCGCCATGGGCTATTCCAGTTTACAATGTCAATGGGACCCATAATTGAACAGGCTCTATCACAGAAACAGTGGTAGCTTTCATGCACTATTAACGACACACAGAGAAGGTTTGGTTTTATGTTACTAGTATCCACAAATCACCTGTCATTATCAGTCATAACTGGTTTGTGAAACACAATCCCAACATTGATTGGAGAACAGGGGAAGTGAACCTCAAATGATGCCTGAGCTCCTGTGGATGTGTGTGTGTGTAGATCATTTGAAGGGAGCAGCAAAGAAATGTTGAGATGACAAATGGGAGCAAAGCATGACTGATAGTTTAGTTGACCCAGACCTTGATGAAGGCCCTTCATCTGAGGAAAAGGAGCAGGTGTTCCAATTCCTCAAGGGTGAGAACCAAGTCATGCACATAATGATTCCAGAATTAGGGCTCACTGAAGTCCCCCAGCTCCTCCAGAAGTCAAAAACACTAGCTTCAGCAGTTTTATGCATAAACACATTACAGACAGTCCCTCAGAGGGTGGCAGAGGAGGAAACTCGACAGAAGATGGAAGAGGTGTCATGAGAAAGGGTCCCAGCACACTATTGGGACTTCTGCGATGTATTTGAAAAGCAAGGCTTTGACGAATTATCCCCAAGAAGAATGGTGACCAGTAGCTTTCCTATCAAAGGGGTTTTCGGCGATGGAACAAAACTATGAAGTTCATGATAAGGAGATGCTGGCAATTATCCATGCCCTAGAGGAATGGCAGCATTACATCCAAGGCAGCTACCACCCCATTGAAATCTGGAGCGACCATCAAAACCTACAATATTTTTTTACAGCCCAAAGACTTAACTGATGGCAGGCTCGATGGTCTTGCTTCTTAGTGGACTACAACTACACCCTCCACCACAAACCAGGGACACTCATGCTCAAGGCAGACTGCCTTTCTTGAAGGCCAGACCATAAAGAAGGAGTAGAGGATGATGATAACGGAGTTATGCTCCTCTTGCTGGAGAGGCTTGCAGTTATGACTACAGCTCTCCCAGAGGGGGATACCATGTTGGAACTTATACACTCTCAACCTCTGGCCCAAATACCTCCAGGTGACAATATGGCAAAATGGGAGCAGAAGGATGGCCGTACCCTCAGGGATGGATTGGTAGTTGTGCAAGATGATGATATTAAATGACGGATCCTCGAAGTGCACCATGACTCCTGCATTGCAGGGTATCCAGGCCACTACAAAACTCGAGAGCTCATTAACTGAAATTACTAGTGGCCTAAACTCACTGAATATGTCAATAAATACATCAAAGGATGCTGCAAGTGCCAGGTGATGAAGGTCTTCCCACAAAACCCCCAAGGCAAGCTCCTACCAAATACAATACCTACCTGGCCCTTTGGAACTATCTCAGTGGACCTCATTACTGATCTCCTGGACTCCTTGGGCTATGATGCCATTATGACAGTCATCGATAGGTTCAGTAAACAACTCTATGCCATCCTGTGCCATAAGGTGCTTGACTCTGCAGGAGCTGCCTGCCTCTTTCACAATCATGTCTGGCACCATGAAGGATTCCCTACAGTTGTTATCAGTGACTGGGGGGCCCAATTCTCCTCAGAGTTCATGAAAGAGCTATACTGCTCCCTCGGAATCAGAACCAATGTTTCTACAGCTTATCATCCACAAACAGACTGACAGACCAAGCAACTCAACCAGGAGCTTGAACAATACTTCTGTATATTCCTAAACTACCACATGGATGATTGGGCAGATTGGTTACCCATTGTGGAGTTCTCCTACAACAACAAAGTGTTGACAAGCACAGGGAAGTTGCCATTCTTCATCAACAAAGGATTTGAGGTCCAATCAGGTATTGCACCGAGCACCAACGCCTCCAAGGGTTCAGGGGGGGAGTTTGCTGTGAGGATAGAGAGGATTCGAGAAGACACTGAGTCTGCTCTTCGACAGGTGGCAGAGAATATAAAATGCTTCTATGACCATGGAAGGAAACCTGAGGAGTATAATGTTGGAGATAAAGTATGGTTAGAGTCAGACCACCTACTTTTGGGCTGTCCAAAAAAGAAGCTGGACTGGAAGCATTTTGGTCCCTTTCCTATCACCGAAAAGATCTCATCCATCGCATATCGCATGAGGCTACCTTCATCATGGCAAGTCCACCCAGTGTTCCACATCTCTAAACTTTGACAGTTCTGGCCTGACAAACTCACATGTCCAGTATCACATGTAACCCTTCATGTATGAGGGGAAAATTGGGAGCCAGCAGAAGTTATATTGTCGAGAACATGACAAGGAGACCAAGAATACCTAGTACACTGGAAGGATCAACCATTGTCCCATGACATATGAGAAAAGGCCACACGACTTCAGTTAGAAGCCCCACACCTACTACAGCTTGTCCGGAGGCCTTGCCCTAAAAGGGGGGGCAATGTCATGACCTGGTCTAACCCCATGACCCACAGTCACCTATCCTGCCCATGTACCATCTCGTAGTCTATGTCTATGTCTCACCTTTGAAGGCCACTTTCATCTCTCTCATTTTTCTTGCATCATTCATACATAGTTGCTTAGCAATCCTGCGGAATAGTATATAAGTCTTGTAGTTGGTAAGCAGTCTCATCAGCAAAATTGAAAAAACTTATGGAGCTTTCTTCGACTTTTTTCTGTCTTAC